>PVKM010041209.1:0-13203 GCA_004027735.1 Carollia perspicillata
AGGGGAATATTCTCATGTGCTATCCTTTTCACATTTTATTTTCTGTGTCAATGTCACAGGTGGTCCCATACTCATGACCTTGTATATTGATGAGGACGTATTCATATCAGTTACCACCAAAAATACCTCATTATCAACAAGGACTCTAAATAAATATCTAAGCATCACAAATCTGAAACTAATTCCTTATTATCTTATATCCATTAATTTTGTCTCATTAGGCACAATATATGTGTATTCATAGAAAAAACAAATAAGAGTACAGAAAATACACACCTGTAAGCTATTTTATAAATATTTTGGATTTAATTTTATGATGTACTTATACAACTGATATAATGTTATATATGATATACATATGCCTGTTAATTTAAATCAGAAGCTTCTCATAATAATAAATGTATTGATTTTAAGTAATAATCAATAATTTTTACATAAAAAATCTAATTTATGTAAGCATTATCTTGTGGTTGAGCATTTCACCTTTCCAATTTTTACACTTTAAATATATTACAGTGAATATATCTGTATATTAATCTGTTCATAATTTTTTAGAATTGGTTTTCATATAGAGTAATAACTAGATTATTTTTTTTTTATTTTCTATAGCTGTTCATTACAGTTGTCTCATTTCTCCCACATTAGTCTCCCCTGCCCTACCCATCCCTCACTTCCCACATACATCCTACCCCCTATTTTCTGTGTCTGTGGGTCCTTTAAAAGTTCTTGATATATGTTGACAAATCACTTCTCAAAATATTTTATCAGTTTATTCCCACACCAATATAGGAGAGTTTATAATATATTTTCCAAGTTGGAAAATTTGTTTATTAAAATATAAAATAGTTGTTTATTAAAATATAAAATAGAGTCTCAGACTTTTATTTCCTAACATTAAAATGTTACTGCTAATTTGAGATGCCAGCATATTATATCTGTGTCTCTATGCATCTGTTTATCCACATCGAACCTCATTATTGTGAATTGTATATCCAAAAATTGTGGATTTGCCTACTTGTTAAAATTTATTTGGCATCCCCAAATCAATGCTCCATAATGTTTTTTCAGGTCACCTGGGGACAGGAACAGAATGAAGAATGGGATTCTCTCCTAATGCGCACACACACTGCTGAGGTCAGACATCAGGTGAGGCGATGTTCTGCCTTATTTCAACTTTCATGCTATAAACGAGTCTCCTTTTAGCAGTCTTTTTAATGCCACCTTTTTCTCATTGTCATGCTTTCTGTGGGGGATTTTGCTGTTTAAAATGCCTCCACACCTCAAGGCACAGAGCTCTAATGTGATTTGTTGTTTGTAAGTGCAAGAGTGCTGTGATGTGCCTTACAGAAAAAATGCCTGTGTTAGAGCAGCTTAGTTCAGGGATGAATTATATGGCTACTGGCTGTGAGTTCAATGTTAATGAATCAGCAACATATTTTAACAAAGTGATTTTAAAAAGAAACACATAAAACATAGGTGCACATGGGTCAGTTGATAAAAAAAACTGTGATCCGGGGATCACAGACACCCAATCCTGTATTTTCCCAGCAAGAAATTGCTAATTTAGTGTTCCTGGTGAGTTTACAAAATATAAAACTACCGCAAATAATAAGAACTGACTGTATCTACTTACCCATACATAAATCCAGTCTTCAAAAGTAAAGGAGATATTACTCAGGGACTGAGAAGAAAAACATGAAAACTAGAATGCAAAGCAGATGAAAAAGCTTTCCTACTATGGTTATGTTAGGGGAAAGACGTGCATGTCTTAGCAGATGTTTGAAATGAGACGGGACCTTGGGGCTGTGCCCGACAGAGGTCTCTGAACAGCACCCCTGGATAAAATGAGAACTCAGTTTCACACAGGGAAGAGTGGCTAGAATGATTCAATCTGCTAGCAAGCATGGAGGATGAAAACTTGGTTAGAAATTATATAATAACAATAATAATAATAATAATCAGTAATAGGAAAGCCCTTAGACCATGTGTGCTACTTTAACAAAAACACTATATAGATGGTATGTCTCAACAGAGAAACACTTATTCCTCATAATTTTCAAACTAGGAAGTTCAAAATCCAAATGCTGGCAGATCAAGTGTCTTTGGGGTATCTTTTATTTATAAGTGCACTAATCCTGTTTTTGAGGGCTCCACACTCATGACATATCATTTCTCAAAGATTCCACCTCAAAATACAATCACAATAAGGATTAAGTTCCAAATATATATTGATGGAGAGCACACACATTCAACCTATATCAGATCCTATGATGATTTATTAATTTTGGGCTACCATAAATAAAGATTAAAGTTTACATTTCCATTGTCTTCATGAATGATATAACTCAAGCCTAGACATTTTGGTTAATATGGTCCCAATATGGTAACTCTCCTGGGATATTTAGTAGCAGTAAAGATGAGACCTCTTTGGTGAGACACACACACACAATATGGATTTCAAAATACTTCCATCAGCAAAGCCATAGAAAAATGAACTTGAATTTTTCGACATATTGAAAAGAACCAGCAGCAACATTCCACTTTTAGAATAAGAAAAAACATAATTAGTGAAAGTATATTCAAAATGACTTTCATAGCAAAATTATTATATATGTAGATTTTACAATAAGTATATGTATTAAAGAAGAAATTTAAAATATTACCAGGTACAAGCATGGTTTAAAAAAATGTAAAATCTTCAAAAACTTATAGAATTGAAATTGAAAACATGCTAGTAAAGGTGACACTCAGAAAGTGGGTTTAACAGAGATCACATGAAGTGGGTGAAGAAAAACAAATGAAAAACATGAAGGTTGGAAACATATGCTCTACCGTTTGTCTAATAAGCACTCCAAAGGGAGAAGCAGATAAATATAGAGGTGCTTAAGAGGCGTTATTTCAAAATATAATTATTTTGAATTTTTCAGATTTTGTGAAAGGCAGGGACTCTCATATTTGTAATCAGAACAATACTAAGTATAATAAAACAAGACAATCATACCTCTTCTCACTAAAAATACATCTATGAACTTATTAACAATATTGCATAATAGAACATTAAGAAAACATACAGTTCTTAAAAACCAACAGAGATCAAAGACATTACAGTAAAGAGGCAATAAGTATACTGAAAGGTAGATTCTAAAGGACAATAAAACAGGTCAGAAGATTATAGAATAAAAAACATAGGGCATAGCACATTTTACAGTAAAATAATATAAATAAAGAACAAACATAAGTGGAAAGAAGGCTGGTAGAACCACTATATTATCAAACGTAATGGAAATACGACAAAAACATATGAAAGAAAAGGACAGATCACAAGAACAATTTATCAAGAACACATAGTTATAATGTACATATCAGAGAAACTGATAAAGCAACTACATATCTGGGATATTTCAACACAATTGCTCACTCATTTATATATTAAGCAAACAAACTCAGATAAAATAGAAATTATTTAGGAATTAAATTTTAGAACTTAATCTAATGTATATAGATTAAACTTTGGGCCCAAACTGTTAAACTTTTGAAATTATAGTGAATAGGCAACCAAATCTGCGTGCGGGCTAAAAATTGGTCACGGAGATTGGCCCATCTGCTACTACGATCCTTATGTACAATGGGTACTGAGCATGCGATTCCAAATTGTAGCCTCTAAAAGGTGGGGATAGTCCTGCAAAGCTTCCCAACTACACCAGAAATTGATTATGAATAGCATATAATTCTTTATGTTTCTTTCTTCCCAAATAAAACATCAGTTGAATGACTGTTGGCGGAGCCTAAGCACACTGCTGTGCCTTCGCTGAAAATAGGTTCTGGCATCTGCCTTCAGAGGCAGGTTTCAGTTGGAAGGCAGTTCTTTCTGGGTGTTTTGGTATTTCTGCAGGTTTCCAGCATCCTGAACAAGAAAATTGGCATTTTATAATCGTAGGATGTACTCCCATTTTTTCTTCTCTAAAACCATGTGCTCTTCAAATTTTACAGCGATTAGACAGACCTCATACTAAACATTCACATTCTGAAATAGAGAAACTGCTACGTTTTTCTAAGAAGGGATCTGTTTACATTCCAGAATAAAGGATAAACCCTCTCTGACTTTCTCCACAGGGCAGGAGGAGCAGATGTTTCAACTCCTGTATAAATGCCTAGGTTCATATTTTCAGAGCTGCTCTCCCTGTGCTACTACTCCATTGTATACATAGGTAGAACTGTTGGGATCTGATGGTATCACTCTATCCAGTACTGGCTGCCAAACGGTATTAAGATATTACTCTGGGTACTGTTACTGCTGTGAGTTACAAGGGTCTATATGATCTGATTTCACTCAGTGGATACACACACATACACTTATATTGCAAAGCAGGTACCACCTTGGATACTTCTCAGTTTCTGGCTGAGGAGTTTCACTTTCATAACAAGTACAGTCTCAGATTATGAGAAATTATTTAAAATTTTTATTTAAAAATGCAAAAACAGGTTTTAGTACCAAAAATATAATACATTAAAATTGTTAGATTCAGAAAAAACTGATGACATTTTTTATTAAAAATGGTTGCCAATGTATAAAAAAGGCAAATTCTAGGATAAATAAAAAGTATATACCAAATCCTAGAACAATTTAATTCTTAATGTAAAAACATTAGAAGAATTTCCCTTACAATAAGAATAACATGTTTATTGTCAATAGTATACTGTTGGCCTTATTTAAAAAATAAAGGAGGAGGGCTAAAAAGGAAGAAGAAAAACTTTCATTATTTATGGTTAATGAAATTCTATACTTACATAATTCAAAGGAAACTAAAGATAAAGCAATGCGATCAATAAGAAAATTTAATAACCCTGGCTGGTGTGGCTCAGTGGATTGAGTGTGAGCCTGAGAACCAAAGAGTCGCCGGTTCAATTCTCAGTCAGGGCACATGCCTGGGTTGCAGGCCAGGTCCCCCACTCCTGGTAGGGGGCTTACAAGAGGCAACCACACATTGATGTTTCTCTCTCTCTCTTTCTCCTTCCTTTCATCTCTCTCTAAAAATAAAATAAAATCTTTTTTAAAAAGAAAATGTATTAATTTTACTTTGTAAATTCAGTACACAAAATCAATTATGTTTTCATATACCAGGAACTATTAGAAAATAAAAAAATGTTTAAAAGTCATTTATAATATAAAACAAAACTGTAATATAGCCAGCAATATATCTAACTAAAATGTGTAAGACCACCGAGGGAAAATTATAATAATTATTTATGGATATTTTAGATTACAAGAATTTAAATTAAAGTCTTCATTTAAAGTATCCTTTATCTCTAAATTAATTTATAAAGTTCATGAAATTTTAGTTAATAAGCAGGTAAAACTTACTAAGTGAATTCTAAAACTCATGCAGAAAAGCTCATTTCTGGTAATGGCCAAGAATATTTAGGATCAGAGAAATTGGATGAGATGATTTATCCATTGCCAATCTCCAATAATACTGTAGTAATTTAAAATATGTGTAACATTAGGGCAAGACAAATAATATGCTTATTATAATGGAAAACATATCCCAGACCTAAGGATGAAAACTACCTATATGAAAGAGGTGTCATTGCTAATGAGTGAGAAACCAATAGGCTATGCTAGAACAACTTGTTGTTCACATAGAAAAGAGATTACACAATATGCACTGTGTACAAAAGCAATTCCAGTTAGCATAAAACTTGTATTTGTTCATTTGCCATTCCAGTTGGAACACTTTTAATGAGTGGTATTTAGTGGACAGAACTCAGGAAGAAGAGTGTAAACTGAAGACTTACCTGGGCAAACTGGACTATGAATGTTCATTTAGTCTTACCTTCTTGTTTTAAATTTTATTTTATTGCATTTTTTCCATTACCATTTATCCCTTATATTTTCCTCCCACTGTGGTCACCACACTGTTGTCCATGTCCATGAGTCCTTTTTCCTTTTTGCTCAATCCCTCCACCCCTAATCTCCCAACCCAGAGACGTCAGCTAGAGATCTATGAGTCTCTGTTCTGTTTGTTAGGTCAGTTTGTTTATTAGATTCCATATATGAAAACTCATATGGTATTTGTCTTTGTTTCACTGGCTTATTTCACTTAGCATAATGTTCTCCAAGTCCATCCATGCTATCACAAAGGATCAACTTTTCTTCTTTTTATGGCTGAATAGTATTCCATTGTGTACATGTTTCATAGTTTTATACATACATCTACTGATGGACAATTGGGCTGCTTTCATATCTTGGCAATTGCAAATAATACTGTAATGAACATAAAGCTACTTAACATTCTTTCAAACTAGTGTTTCAGGGATTGTTTTAGATAAATTCCCAGAAGTGTAATCACTGGGTCATAAGGTAGTTCTATTTTTAATTTTTTGAGGTACCTCCATAGTGCTTTGCAAGGTGGCTGTACCAATCTACTTTTCTGCAAACAGTGCAGTGTTCTTCTTTCTCCACGTCCCTGCCAGCACTTGTTGGTTGATTTATTGATGCTAGCAATTCTGACAGGCATGGTGAGGTAATAGTTCATCATGGTTTAAATTTGCATTTCTATAACGATTAGTGATGTTGAATATCTTTTCAGGTGTCTCTTGGCCATCTGTATGTCCTCTTTGGAGAGGTATCTATTTAGGTTCTTTGCCCCTTTTTTAAAATTACCTTGTTTGTTTGTTTGTTTGTTTTGGTGTTGGGAGTTATAAGTTCCTTATAAAATTTGGACATTAACTCCTTATCAAATGTATTAACAAATATTTTCAGTGGGCTGTCTTTTTTTGTCATTACTGGTTGTTTCCTTTGCTATGCAAAACCTTTTTAGTTTGATGTAGACTGTTTTCATGGGTAGGAAGAGTCACCATCATTAAAGTGTCAGTACTACCTAAAGCAATCAATACATTCAGTGCAATTCCTATCGATATACCAATGACATACTTCATAGAACTGGAACAAACATTTCAAAACTTTATGTGAAACCACAGAAAGCCCACAGCAACAGTGATCTTGATAAAGAACAAAGGTAAAGGAATCACACTACCCCATATCAAACTATAATAGAAGGTTGTGTAATCAAAACAGCATAGTACTGGTATTAGAAACAGACACATAGATCAATGGGATAGAATACAAAGCCCAGAAATAAACCCACAACTAACTTTACAGTCAATTAATATTTCACAGAGGAAGCAAACCATATACAATGGGCTAAAGACAGTTTATTCAATAAATGGTATTGGGAAAATTGGGCAGATACATGCAGAAAAATGCAACTAGATCACCTTCTTATGCTATGCACAATACTGAATTCAAAATGGATTAAAGCCTTAAATGATAGACCTGAAACTATAAAAATGTTGAAGAAAACATGGGTAGTAAAGCCTGGGACTTTGATCACAGCAATATTCTATTGAATGTATCTCCTTGTGCAAGGGAAACAAAACAAAAAATAAACAGATATGACTTGAGTGTGAAAAACCTTCTACATCTAAAAGAGATTTTTTTTGAGATCTGCATGTTTATTTCTTCTTTAAATCCTTGTTAAATACCCTATGATTTAGATATTACAATTGTATTTAGTTAAATAGGAATAATGTGTTTTTACCTGAGCCCTAAAAAAGGAAAGAATGTCATAGATCCATTAACCTTTTAGAGAAGAATAAAATTGATAGTCCTAAGTTTTCTTTGATTTGATGTTCCTTACAAATTAGGAGGCAACTGCTTCCACACAGTAGAAAAATTACTACTTTTGCCTAATTAAAAATATATAGAATAGCCCTGTTAAGGAGGTAATCAAGAGTAAATTGAAAATAAGAAACACAATTTTGAAGAAAACCAAAATATTAGCTGATCTTGTTATTTTTAAGCAATGTCAATATTATCATGAGATAGTTTTTTAGTACTGAAAAACTTGCTTAACTTTATTTTGTTTGTTTTTAAAAATATATTGAAGATAGTCAAAAGGATTTATATAGGTTACAACACTATTATATTTTCATATACATTCAGAAAATAGAATATTAGAAATAGATCTACCATTTGTCCAATGAAAACATCTCATTTCTAGAAAGAATAACTTCTAAATAAAATACTAATTTCTACAACTTGCATTTTTGTGTATATATACCACTAATGGAAAATTTTTTATTTTTTAAAAGATTTTATTTATTTATCTTTAGAGGGAAGGGTTAGGGAGAGAAATATCAGTGTATGGTTGCCTCTTGTGTGTCCCCTGCTGGGAACTGGCCTGCAACCCAGGCATGTGCCCTGATTGGGAATCGAACCGCGATCCTTTGCTTCACAGGCCCGCGCTCAATCCACTGAGCTACACCAGCCAGGGTGGAAATTTTTGATTTTTTGATATGACAAATCATTTTCTTTACTCTGAGTTAATTTATTATCTATGTTAGGCTTGTTTTTTTTCTAAATGAAAATGTATTTATTAAGAATATAGTATTTCCAGGCCCTATTTGAGACACTGAGTTAAGGCTGTGAAGAAAATAGACAGAAATTACCACATTATCAAATGTTAGATTGGATAATTCTAGTTAAGATGAAAAGATTGCCTTCTTGATTATTGACATAATAAAAATGCAAATTGTTTACAATATAAGACTAAACTTACATATAAAGTACATAAGGTGCCTAAGAAAATGATGTTAAATATGTTTTGTTTTAGTCCCTTGGAGATAATAAATGTTTAAATAGTTTACTTTTTTTTAACTTTTATTTGTTTTTATTTTTTTAATTTTAGTTTTTCCATTACCATTTAGTCCTCTACCCCCTCCCCATGTTTGCCACACTTTTTTTATTCATAAAATTATTAAAATATGACATTTCTACCATTTATACATACATTAACTGATACCGTTAGAGCACACTAGAGAAGAAACCTTCCTGAAAACATGTGATTCAGACAGAGGCAGAATATGAAGAGAATTCTCCGGACCAATTAAGGACACCGGTAAATACTGTGCATATTTCGTGCCAGCCTTTAGGGAATGTAAATGGAGACCTGTCATTTCCGCTGAAACCCTCACATAATCGTCCATTGACTACTTACTTTAAAGATGCTCATGTTCAATTTAAGACACATATCATCCTCACATAAAGTTCTTTGTGGCTTCTATCCTTGCATTCTAATGGACTTTCTCTTACAAATGATTAAATTACTCATCTTTTTCAGTGAGTATGTAAGATCACTAGAGTGCATTTGAAAAATATTCTAAATCAAATATACCATTGCCTCATTTTAAAGAAGGAACAATCCACTCACTTATAGCTATCAACCTGGATCAAATGCCCTGATATTTTAAAGCAGACCAAAATTAATAATTAAAGAGTTTATTCATATTAATAAAAATTCCTAATATGTCCTTAGAAAGTGGTTATAGTAAGTATAATTCTTATTAAGATTATATATATATATATATTCCACATTATAGTGTAGAATAACTGACCAATAATTTTATATTTCAAAATAATACATTCAATGTATGAGAAAATAATAGAAAAATATTGTGTATTTTCAAATGGATTTTGGAATTTTGAAGTATTCTGTTGCTTTTGGAATTATATAGAAAAAAAACTGAGGAAGAAAATATTATTTCAAGACAGCACTAATTGTAACATAGTGTTGACATTTTATAATCTATCTGAAAGGCTATCTATCCCTTTATCAAGCTGAATAACTACTATTTTAATTACATACATTCCATCTTCTGCATTCTCTTTGCTCCTTACTGTACTGAAGTCTCGAAAGAGTGTTCATTTTTAATATGGGCTGGAAAATCCTTCTGAGTAACAAGAAGGTAAAACCTGCAAATGTATCATGAACATCAAAAGTAAATAAATAAATGAATAAAAAACCAAACTTTTAAAAAACACTGGCATAAACAAATGTGAGAGACTAATTTTTTACATTCACATTAAATTTTGTATTAAACTTAATAGAAATGCATATTTCACTAGTTAATTTTTTGAGGTTTCTTCCATCGTATGAGTAATGCTTTCCCTCTGAGAGAGGGACAAAACGAGTCAGAAATATTGAGGCAAATGCCACGGACCCTGTAGCTGTTCATAGATTCTCTCAAGGTAGTAGGTCAAGAAAAATGTGCACCTACTAGGTAAAGTGGTGTCAAAAGTTACCAAGGGCTGTCTGTGGAAAGTAAGTAGATAGATGATGAAAGAGAAGTGAATAGGGGAAGTGGAGTGAGAGAAAAGTTAGGAAAAACTGCGTCATGGAACCTGTTGGCGAATTTAAGCAAAGCACCAGAACACACTAGATATATCTGATCATTACTGTTTTTCCCACTTTGGTGGTCTTATTCGTATATATACTTAGCTATTTCCTTTTTATTCAACTTTTTGTTTCTCTCATCTCTTTCTCATAGAAGAAATCACTGGCCACTCCAACACTGACCTCTTCATGGGAATTATCTCCGATGAATTCATATTATTTAAATATCTCTTTATAATATTTTTGTCTACTAGAATGTAAACTCCACTTTTGTAGGCAATTCATCAGTGAGATCTCAGCCTGTACATGCTTAATCATAATATGGTGATTTGCATAATTCAACTGTGTTTGTTGTTGCAGAGGAAAAATAGATCCTTTACCTTCTATCTCTTTTACCTTCTTTATTTTTGTTAGATAATTGTATTCATTATACAGACATACTTTAGCAATGCACTGTCTAAAAGGACAGACACTGGCCACATGAAACTTACTTAAATTAGTTAAAATTAAATACAATTTAAAATTCAGGTCTTCAGTCACACCAGCCACATTGCTAATACTCAGAAGCCACGTGTGGCTACTGACTTCTTTGTTGAGAAGCGCAGTTCTAAAGCATGTTCTACATTATTAAATATTTCCAACAATCAAGCAAGTTCTGTAAGGCAGCTCTAGAAGCTCTCTTGATCTTACAGTGTGTTCTAGCTGATTACCCGTCTCTCTGACACTTTTCACAGAAAGAGTTCTCCAGCTATCTACTCTTCTTTCGCAATAGCTTACTTACCTCCTGTTTGATCTTCCATTATTATAAACGTGAAATAATCAAAACATTTAAAATAACATCTTCTAAAACACTTGGGCACCTGCTTTGCAGATTTGACTCTTACACTTGTGTTTTTGTATAAGTTATGAATCGTACAAAAAATAAAAAAGTTGTTATACCCTTTCTTTGGAAAAGCAACTCTATTTGAATAAGTGCATGTATTGTTCTGCATTTATCATATAAGACTGTATAATAAACAACATCCAAAATGTTTTAAATTCCATAGTCTTTCTAATTCCTCTTCGTTGTCTTTGCTACTATTTTACACTTTGCTGTTTTCAATTAAGATGCCACATTTTTCTTATTGCATTTTTTATTATTGGTTGTAAGATGCTAATTTATTTCTTATCTATTCATATACAATTTGTGTTTAAAATGTAAAACTACTCTTTCATATAAAAATACAGAAACATTGTACTACTTAAATTGTGTTTGCCTATAACATGTTTGATGTTAGTTGCTGCATATATTAATTCAAGATTGTTTTTACCTAATGCAAATTAGTAGTTACTATTTTTGCTTTTTTCTGAATGACCATTCTTATTTAGACTTATCCATGTGGTTACCAAGTTATTCATTCATTACTGCTTTCTGCATCTGGTTTCTTCCATTTAAGATTATATTTCCTCTTAGTGATATTCATCTTTAGGTGGTTCTTTTTGTCAAAAGTATTTAGTGGTAATTCTTGATTATAACTGGTCTAAAATACTTTCCCTTCTTGTGTTGTTAAGATTATTCTCTTTGAATTTACCCACATGGCCATAATGTTTTCCCCCAGTGACTAAACTTTAGACAAGCTTCTTCCCCACTATAGACCCCCGGCTTTTCTTTTTTAAGAACATTCATTTAAGAAATATTGAATTGTAAATTCTCTCACTTTGAGACATAAATATTTTCATAGCTTCTTTCTAATTTTGCAATTCAGGAATGTCTTTCTCAAGGACCTGGAATGCACTCCTTCAATATGTCATCATCCAGAAAGATAGTAGCCTTATGTCCCAGTCTCTTTGAGCGGGTAAGAGTCCAACTTCAATAAGCTATAATTAGCAAACATAGATGGCCTAATCACATTAACAAACTTCCAGCTAAGTTCTCCCCTAGCTCACTTCGATGCTTAAAATTCGTTCTGCTCTTTGTTTCAATGGAGTTTAGTTTAATCTCTCTTGTATATTGCAAATCTTAACATCTATTGAAATAATCTTGAATGAAGTCTTGTTTTCCTGTTTAACTTATTGAGTAATTTTTTTCTATGCAGACTTTGCTACTTTTCACTTTTGTATGCTTGTATTTGTGCAATTGGTTTTATGCAGAATGTTTATTTAATGTGAGAAGTTATGTTCTTTGATAAGCCTGAAAAATTATTAGTAATATTTCTATCAACTATTGTTTTTGATGTTTTCTATTTCTTGATATTAACACAACCTTTACAATCTAACTTCTATATATCTTCACTTATCTTTCAAACATATTTTATCATATCATTAATTCAAAATATTTATTAGACCTTAAAATATATTTCATTTGGAATGAATTTGCATCTAAATTGTAGACTAATTTTTTTCTTCATAGCTCTTTCTTTCTTTTCTTTCTTTCATTTGTTTATTTCTTTATTTTTATTTATCTTATTTTGTGTGTGATTTCCTTTTTTTCATATTTAAGTCCTAATCCAGTGGTGATGTAGTTAAGTTTCTCTTTGAAATGCTGTGCAGCGAAGTGTCTCTTCCTTGATCCTCTTGGAGTTTGGCAGCAATTTTTCAACCACCCCTCAAAGTCAGGAAGTCTGGCTTCAGTGGATAATACAAGTTCAGATCATTTGTCACTTTGAGTCCATTTTTACTTCCCCTTACCCACTTCTTGTATTAGGAACTATAGTCTAGCACATGCGGGACTTCATCTTTCTACAGTTCCCAGCACTGTGGGTTCCTATTGCATTTCTGGAACAGAGAAATTTACATTGTTTTAAGACCTATCAACACATTTTAGTTGTTGTTTTCTATATTCCTATTTATCTAAGAGCACTGCTTGTTTGCAGAAAAGGAAGTATCAAAATGTGAATTCTCTATAGCATAGTGTCAGGGAGCCCATGAATTACATTTACATACTTCTATGCTGACTGAAGATTCATATGTATATGTTTTCAGTGAATCT
>PVKM010041210.1:0-13219 GCA_004027735.1 Carollia perspicillata
GACGGTGGGGAGAAAATAGACAGGGAGAGGGCAAGAGTAGTGTGGGAAATGTAGAAGAAGCTAAAGAACTTATGACACATGGACATGAACTAAAGGAGGGGAGAGTGTGGATGGGAGGTGGTGTGCAGGGTGGAGGGGAATGAAGGGGGGAAATGGGACAACTGTAATCGCATAATCAATAAAATATATTTTTTAAAAAGAAGAAGAAGAAGCCCACTTGGCCTTGAAGAGATTGTTGGGGAATATATTGTTACCGGTGAACAAGTCCACACCCTCAGCCTACCCTCTTTCTCAATGAGCCGAGGCACTTGATGCTCAGTAGACTGTGCTGAGCTGCAGCGAGGAGGGGGTGCCCTTCTGTGGGTGGGGCAAGGAGCCTGGAGGCTCGGCTGATCTTGGCATCTTGGCCGAATGACCGCCCACCTCAGAGGCAGTGGGAACCCTCGCAAACACCACAAGCGCCTGGGTGTGTCCTCCCCACAGTGGGAGCAGTGGTTGGGCCCTGCTGCAGCAGAGCCTTCACCTGGAGATGGCTGAGCCATCACAGCTGTCAAGACACACCCTAAGGCCCCAAGAGCAGAGAAGCTAGACAGTCTCAGCCACAGTAAAATCAGAGGAGTCTCCTGCACCAGGCAGACAGCAGGCAGCAGGGGGAGACTGAGCATGCTGAAAGCTGGAAATATGAATATACAAGGCCCACCACATGCAGAAAGCTGGAAAAATAAATGGATGGCACCCCAGAGTGCTAAGAGCTAGAGGGATGAATGGATAGGGTTCAAGTCTGCCAAAAGCTAGAAAGATAAATGAATAGGGCTCCCAGCACACCAAAAGTTAGAAAGATAATTGGATAAGGAGGAAAGCCCTTGACCAGGCCCTTGTGCTACCAGCTGAGGATGGGACCAGGGGAAGGCAGGTAAATGTGTCATCAAGTCAGAAAGACAGTAGTGCAGGGACTAGACCAAAGAGGCATGACAGTCTTGCCTGGGAAAAGAAGGGGTTGGTTGGGAGGTGGACCCATCTAAACCATGTGAAAGTTTAGGAAGTTAATTTGTCTTTCTGAGAAAGTACCTGGCCCTTCCCAAACCCCAAACAGGTATAGCCCCAGGGAAATAAACGCTTTCACTCTTGCTCATCACTCACTGCTCAGGACCTGCACTTGGCCAGTGTACCGGCCTGTCCTTTTCATTGGCCATGTGACCTGAGCAGTCACATGGCCCATGGTTTCCAGGAGGGAGTCTCTCTCCTGCTGGCCTGGTGAAATATTCACTGGTGTGTTTGCATTTGCCCCCATCTGGGAGCATGCAAACTTGTGGCCCTAGCAGTCTCATGGCCGTGGCTGCGCGGGCTCCATATGCAGCCCCCAGGAGGGAGCCTAAAGCTGGATAGCAGCTGGGAACAAGTTAAGCTACTTGGATGAGCAGGAACTCTGAGCACTGCCTTTTGTTCCGGTCTTGCTGAGGATGGCTGGGTTTTGTCTGGGTTTTGTGGAGCAGATGAGCTTTGAGACAGGGAGTCCCCCATTCTCCAAGAGGGCACAGCATCTGCATAAAACCTTTTTCCTTTTGGCATCAGCACCAGCCTCACAAGTTTGGCTTTTGGGGTGACAAACAGCCAAACCTCCATTTTTTTTTTTTTGTTCAGTAACTGTTTGAACATTAAAAGAGATTCTGGTGAGGGCTTGGAAGAAAGCTGAGAAGATGTCAGAGAAAGCTGCTATCACCTTAGAGAAAACATCATGAAAATATTAGATAGAAAAATGAACATTAAAGATGTCTATGGTGAGATCTCAGATGAAAATGGGAGCATGTTATTTGAAACCAGATCTTTGGTTTCTTATGATCTTTGTTATAAAGTGACAGAGAACTGGGCTGAATTGTGTTCTAGTGCAGGGTGGAAAGTAGGACTTGCAAGAGATAAATGTGGAGATTTAGCTGGGGAGATTTCCAAACAGAATATGGAAGGTGCAGCCTGGTTTTTCCTTGCTGCTTATAGTAAAATGTGAGAGGAAATAGACATTGAGAAGAAACTCTTGGGCAAACAGGAACCAGAACTGGATGATTTGGAAAATTAGCCTACCAATATCATGAAAGATGCTTCAGGCATGCTCTAGAGAGAACAACAAGGGTGTGGCTGGATGGACAACCATCTGTTCTAGAGATTAGGTGTATAATTCACGGATCCAACTAACCATCTCTGCAGAAGCCAGGAGTATACATGGTGTTATCCAGGAAGGGTCTATGGAGAACTCTCATGTCTCATGATATAGGTCCTCTTGACATACACAGAAGACCCACAAGGATTTTGAGATAGTTATAACACCAAAAACACTACCAGCTTGGACTGGAAGGAACAGAGATGGGACAAAATGAAGGAAATCTATCAACATCTGGGATTCTACGGGCAGGAAACCAGTCAATAGAGCTACTGAGACATGAATATGGGTTATCCTTTGAAGAAAGAGAATAATGACTTTGAGGTGGGGGAGGCTCAAAGCCATTGGGACGGTCTGTGATTTTCCTAAAGAAAGTGGCTCCTGATACATGAGGGCTCCTTGAGCAAAAACTCTTGTTCTCCACACATAGCACGGAAGCTAAAGAACATCAGGGGACCACAGAAGCAGAGGTTAAGGGGCTGAAGTATCAGTAGAAATTCAACAGAGACTCTGTTTTTCAGGTCCCACATCAGCCTCCATATGTGGAAGGCCCCGAGGGGGGAAGGGAGGTCAATAATTACTAAAACGAAATTTTCCATTACCCTTGCAGGACGAAGACATTGTTTTAAAGGATATGAAGAACATGTATATTTCTCATACAGCTGGGTGCTTAGACTAAAATTTACATTTGTCCAAATGTTTCTAATTGTCCTTATAAAAAAGTGTGAAGCCAAATAACACTCCTATACTGTATGAATATAGCAGTTTTCTTAGATTCATGAATACTAAATGTATCTGTTATCTATTGCTGCTAACACACTACCCATAATGTGTTATGCACATTACACATTGATGTGACTTAATTTAGTGACTTAAAACAACAATGATTTAATTTTTTATGATTTTATTGATTGGCTGAGAAATTCCTCTCCCAGCTTGTCCTGGGCTCACTCATTGGGCTGCATTCAGCTAGAGGCTCAGCTGGACTGTAAGGTCCTTGACAGCCTCAGCTGCATATTTAGTGCTGGGTGTCAGCTGGTGCACTCTGGTTTCCTCCGTGTGACCTCTCATCTTCCAGTAGGCTAGACTGGTTTTCTTACATGGGAGGCTCAGGACAGCGTTCCAAGGGATGGAGATTAGAAGCTCCAAAAGCCTAGCTCTAGAACTCACACAGTACCGCCTGTGTCACGGTCTATTGAAAAAAGCAAGTCATTACATCAGCCCCAGATTCAAGAGGGCAGAGAATTAATTCTACCTCTTGATGAAAGAAAAGGCAATATCATTTGTAAAGATGTGTGAACATGAGAAGGCAGGATCCACTGAGGTCCATTGTTTAAAGACCTACAACAATCTGCCCTCTGGTGCCAATGATTCACATCTCTCCCACATGCAAAATACATTTCTCCCCTCACAAGAACCCCAAATTTTCAACCAATGATAGCCTCAGATCCCAAGTCCAAGGTTTCATCATCTAAATCAAATTCAGATGTAGATGGGGCTCCTTGGGTAGAGTTCCTTGGATAATGCTCATGTTGATCCAGTGACCTATAAATTAAAAAGACAAGTTATTTGACCTTAACATATTTAATAGAAAATAGTGGGACAGGGATTGGCTAGCCCCCAAGGAACACCTCCATTTAAAAAGGGAGTAGTCTGGCTAGTGTGGCTCACCTGATTGGAGTGTCGTCCTGTACACCAAAGGGTTGGTGGTTTCATTTCCAGTCAGGGCACATGCTCAAGTTGTAGTTTCAATCCCCAGTCAGGGAGCATACTGGAAGGCAAACAATCAATGTTTCTGTCTCACATCTCTCTCTCTCTCTCTCTCTCTCTCTCTCTCTCTCTCTCTCTCTCTCCCCTTCCTCTCTCTCTAAAATCAACAAACACATATAAAAATTTTTAATGAAATAAAAATGTAATAAATGGGAGACACATAGTAGTCACTGCTCCATTGCAGTTTTGAAATCTAGCTGGGCACATACCAGCAGTTCCCCCAACTTTGGGGGTAAAGAGTCTTCCTTAATTAGCACTTACTTTCTGCTTCCTGGAAGGGGTTTCCCAGTCATCACTCTCCTTAGTTCTTGGCTCCACACTCCAGGCTCTGAGCTTCATCACCTGAGACATCTTTCATTTTGGATCATATTTACAGCCAGATAGCGATCTCTGCCTGATTCCTGCTGTGCAATGTTGGGAGCCCAGAGACCTTTTTATTTTCCCATTTCTTTTTCTTTTAATCCAAACAGTAGTATTTTTGCCAGGATAATTCTTTTTAAAATTGTGTGGGTTTCCCATAAATCTGTCTGGGAGTCACTACGGGCTTCAGAAGCTACATTCATAGTACTCTCCACGTTATGTCTCTTTTTACTTTGTGTAGGTGGCAGTGTTGTGTTGGAAAGTCTTTTGTCCAGCTGAAAGGATTTACTAAGAACTATGTTAAATCTTTCTAAGATCTAAACAAAGAGTCTTACAGTTAAAATCTTGATTCATTCTATGCCCTGAGACCATTTCTTACTTCAAGAATCTTTTTCTGGAGAGACTGTCTTGAATTATCTGCATTGTCTCTAAATTCTTCTGCAAGTCAAACACTTCCTTCTTGAGTTCTTCTTTCTAATAAAATATCTTATCATGTGCTGCTTAAAGAAACCAATGGGCACTTTCAATATTCTTCCTGAAAATCTCTTTGGCCAGACCCACAGGATCAGTAGCTGCATTTGCTGTTCTCCAACATGGAATTGTTCCACCACAATATAGCACAGGTTGCCCTTTCTCCGGCCTCCAACAGCAGTTTCCTCACTTCCGTTCCAGCATTCACATTCTCATCGTCCTTCCAGCCTCTAGCTGCCACTCAGCCCCGAAGTCAATCTACATGTTTTAAATTTTTGTTATGGTAGCACCTCTACTCCGATGCACAAATTTCTGTTTCAATAGGCCTCTATCACATTTTTAAAAATAACCATAAAACTTAGTGTCCTAAAATCAGCAGTGTGAGCTGTGCTCCATGAGACAATTTGTCTCTGCAACAGATGGTTTCGGCTGATTCATGCATGCATTTGCAGCCAGCTGGTGCCTCAACTGGAGCTGAAGGAAACAAGATGGTCTCATTTGCATGCCTAGCACTCAGTTGGCATGATTGACACAGCTGAGGATGTCCTGGGCCCCTGTCTCTCTCCACAGGTTTCTTATCTTCAAGAACGTTATTGTGTACTCCTTTACAGGGAACCACAGAGCAACATAAAAGGCCCCTAAAGGACCAGACCAGAACTTCCACACTGACCCTTTCAATGCATTCTCTTTGCCCAAGAACGTCACAAGGCCAGCTCCAATTCAACGCGGGAGAGGACCGAAGAGGACACAAATTCAGCACCTTGGTTTCTCAATATACCAGGATCCTAAAAGATTGGAAGTGTTCTGGGTCCCTCTAGGCCAAAGGAGAGGCTCTGGCCCAGAATAATGTCTGACAAATGAGCAAATAAACAAACATATGCAACCTGCTCTCCTCACTGACCACGAGCCGGGTGCACCAGGAGAAAGAAATCACTGAGCCCTGCCCTTTGCCACATCCCCACCCCTTCCCTAGAAACCCTGGCTCTGGCTCCCACCTCTCCCCAATGTACAGCCATGCCCAGAAGGACACTCTGAGTGTCTACATGTTCCTGCCCCCTCACTGTGTAAGGTCATCATGCCTGGGCTACCACCATAGGAATGGGCTCTCTCCTGAGACCCAGCAGCACAGAAGTTTCCTGCTGCGGCCAGAGACAGACGAGTGGCAAAGGATAGAAAGGGGAGTGTGGGGAAGAGCACGCGCAGGAGTGTCTGTCCCCACCACCATGACCTCTGGCTGCTGAAAGGGACTTACCCACCACAGGACCCTAAATGGGCAGACTGTGAAGGGCCATAGCCACTGCACAGGAGGAAATGGAGGCCCAGAGAAGAGCCTCTGGTCAGTGGCAGAGCTATACCTCAGGCCTGGGGGCCTGGCCTCTAGTAGTTCATTAATTTCTCTCAGAAAGTCACTCAGCAGACACTGACATGGATGGGAAGATTGCCAAAACATGCCCCAGGCACTGATGACAGGGTAGAGAGAAAAGAGAAAAGCCTGCCCGACCCCAGGAAACACCCCCAACAGAACCCTCCCCCCACCAGAGAGAGGCCTCCTGTCAGCAGGGCCCTGTGAAGCAGGGCCAAGTGTCTCTAGGTCCTAAGGTAGCCATGTTCTTCCTGGTCTATCAGGAGGGGATGCTGCTCCCACCCTACTCTCAATACTCACCCAGGATCCCCAGTGGAGTTACTGAGGCAGCCTGGACACAGCCTTGACCAGGCCCCATTCCCTCAGCCCTCACTTCTCCTGACCCTCCCACCTCCTGCAGACTGCAGCCCCACCCCCACCAGGCAGCCCACCTGTGTCAGCCCCCAGAGTGCACAGCCTGTGCATCTCCTGAGCTCAGCAGTCAGTCACTCACTGCCCCTGCCCCTGCTCTGTGCTGGGCCCAGGAGACAGTGAGGACTCAGAACCAGCCCTGCCCTTGGGCCCTTCCAGAGTTAGACAAATAGCCATTTCCCTCTGACAAGCAGATTGATGCTTTTCTCTCAGGAGAGGTGATTAGGGCCTGGGCAGTGATGGCCCCTCTGGCTCCAGAGCAACTCTGAGGGCAAAGAGACACACATCTGAGGTCTCCCCTCCTTGGCCACCACCTCCTCCCTGAGACTTCCCATAATCCTCTGGCGACAGGGAGAGAAGGACTAAGAGGAATGAGGGAGGACTGGAGAGAGGCAGACGCAGACACAGGTGCCACACAGCCCATTCAGACACAGGCACATACCCCCCCACCACACACAAAGATGTATGCACATGCATGCATACTTAGACACACGAAGGCCTGCATGAAATCTCACCCAGGTAAATGCACAAATGAACACCCTGACTTCCACGGAGTTCCCACGAGCACTCACATCCTCAGGCAGGGTCACGTGCAAACACTAAGACAATATGCAGGCACCCACATGCTGCAGCCACGGCTCACAGACACACAGGTACGCACGTGCAGACAAGTTCACATGCAGTCCCCAAGCCTCATGACCACAATGGGTACATGCATCATGCTGGTTCTACCCCAGGACTGGACAGTGCACTTCCCTGCCACTAGAGCTTCGTGGCAGCCCCTGCCCGGTGAGCTGTAGCCTCTGAAAGGAAGAGGGGAAATGGATATCTGGGGAAAGTCCTCAGCCAGGCTCAGGGGAGTACCCAGTGGTCCCGGGACAGGGTAGGTCCCGAGAGAAGTGTCAGGTGGCCTTGCAAACCCAAAGATGTACAGCTAGCCACACTCCCCCGACTTCAGACCAGGAAACTCCAACCCAGTGTCCAAACTAACAGTCTGCTCCCCGTTGGTGGGGGGCAGAGGACGCGGGGGTGGGGGCTTTAGTCTCTTACCACCAGCCTCTGCTGCAAGGGAACCAAAGCACACTGCCCTTGCCCTCCTCTTGCCCCACTAGGAATTCATCAGACAGAGACCTGCAGCTGCAGCGGATTTCCAGGGCTGGGAACAGAAGACTGCCTGATGCTCAGAGTACGTACAGCAGTGGGTGGAGCAGGGCAGGGAGCTGCCCCAGGGCTCCCTGACACCAGAAATAAATGACTCCAGAAACCACCAGAAACCCACTCAGATGCACTGGAATGACTGCTGGAGAGCGCGTTCACACTGAGGAACTGCTGGTGCTGGCGGCAGCTGCTGCTGGGAGCACTGTCTGTGCAGTTCTGGGTCCAGTCACACAGCAACTGGGCCCTAAGGCCCAACAACGGCCCACACCACAGCCACCAATAGCTCTGTCAGGCAGCCTCCCAGTCCTGGGCACGCTCAAGGCAGGAAGCTGGAGGTCCAGCCTTGTGGCCAGCAGCTGCTTGGAAGTGTCTGTCTGTGGACAAAAATTGGGTTTTCTTTTCCTTCTCGCATAACTCCAGGCTGCTGACCGCTTTACCAGGAAGAAAGCAGTAGGCACGCACGTTCCCTGGCCCACGCAGTGCTGCACCGCCTGCTCAATCCCCCAGGTGTTTCCAGGAGTCCCTGGAGGTGACGCACATGTGCTCACAGATGAAGCTGCTCAGTTGCTGGACAGCAGCTGAGGATCCACTCCTCTTCTGCTAGGGGTTGCGTCTGCCTAACACTACCACTTTGGCTGGGTACCACTGGGGCCTTCTGGCCCCGCCCCGGTGGGGCCAAATCCTGTCTCCCAGATGCAAAGCTGCTCCACAGGGGGCAAAGTGGGGCTAAACCTCTCTCCTTTGGTGCCAGGCTCCATCAGAGGGGTACAGAGCAGGGATGCCTTACAGGACTTTTGGGAGAGGAAGTTTGCAGTTCTGATCAATCCAGCCATCCTTCATCTTTTAGCGTCCATACATGAGGCTATGAAGGCTGGTGATGCAAAAAGAGGCAAAGCTACAGCCAGAACTACTTTGCCCCTTAATGCCCCCACAGGGCAAACCCATTGGCCTGGCTACACTTTCCCAACGCTAAGGACTTTTCCCCAAGGACCACAGTCTACACAAAAGAGGATGCTGTCTCACCAGTTGCCAGAAATATTTAGCCTAGTCTGAATTCTGGAGATGGACAGTGATTTGGCTCAAGCAAGCAGCCCTGTTACAACAGACACATGCTGAACCTGCAAAAGTAATGACAGCACCTTGATAATGACAGAGGCAGGCCTGGCTTAGCATAACTCACCAACTTCACCTGAAAATGCCCAAGGGGCATGAACATTTTCCCCATGAGGGGATCTTTGGGCTCTGCAGAGGACTCAGACCTGACCACCTCTCTTCTAGTGTAATGAGCAAGAGCGGGTGGTTTAGACCCAAAGCTTCCCACTCCCTTGCTTCTCTCCTACTTGCTTCTTCTCCAGATAAAATGAAGACTGTTGGTCTAGAAGACAGGAGGGATTGCTGACCTGTGCTGGAAACCATTGTTCCCCCAAGAGCCTGCTCCCCATGCCTCTAGCTAGGGGCTTCAGGACCTTAGCTAGATCTCCTCAGCCCTCACCCTTCTGCTCTGAGACCACCTCTGAGGACTGATGATGATACAGGTAGATTTGGCCAAGTCGCTAGACAGAGGGGAGGGGCCCCAAGGCAGCGCAGGAGAGGCTGCATTCCCCACATAAAGAAGTTAGTGTGGCAGCACCACACTGCCCCAGTAACCAACCTGGCATGGCGCGTGATGACAGACCTTCCTGCCCCAGGCAGAGACGTGGCAGAAGGAAGGCTTGCAAAGAGTCTGTGCAAGGCTGTAGCACAATGGATGAAGGGAAAGGTCCTCCTACCCACTTCTAATTCCTGACTGAAGGGGAAGCCAGAGGTCACAATGGCACATGTGCCATAAAGGTTAACATGGCAGCAGGGGGAGGTGCTGAACTACCAGTCTAGACTGGGAAAAGGATGAGAATGGCTGGGGAAGCTGAAGCTTTCAGAGAGGAGGCTTGGGCTTTCACATGGAGGCTTGGGCTGGGAGATTTAAATGAAAGGAGAGCAGAGACTCACCACTTCTCTTCCTCTGGGATCCACACACGGGTGCGTAGGCCACAGCACTCACAAGACCCACAGAGCCCTGAAAACCACGTGGCCAGGTGATGGGCACAGGACCCGGCAGGTGGAGCCCCTGAACAGCTAACTGCAGTGGATGGCAGTGGCCTAGGGTCCCTGGCGTGGGACGCTGCGGTGTTGCGATGGCAATGCAGGCCACAGGCACAGACTCCAGGGAGCCTGAAGCCAGAGAGCCATCCACTTAGCAGCCTCATGCTCCAGAAGGACAGATAAGGATGGAGCCGGATTTCTGGGCATGGTTTTGGGTTTCAGTCTTTTGGGGAACAAATGTTTTTTCTGTGTTACAGAAAAGAAAGGAGCCTGGAGCTGGGGAGACTTGCCCCACATAGTGCAGCACTTTAATAAAGACCTTTTCCTCCCCAACCAGCCTTCCTCTTATGCCTGTTTCAGCAGCAGACAGCCAAACCCCACTTCTGTTTGGTAATAATGGCATTGATAACTGGCCCAACCTCATTTCCCCTTCAGTTTGGCCCTGAAGTGCTTTAACATGTTACCTTTGGCTTCCATATTTACAAGGAAATTAGATATAGGGTTGGCCTCTGGCTGAACATCACCCAAATATCCACACTCTGCTCAAAGATTATACTAACAACATCCTTGCTGTGTCTTCTTGGGCTCATCCTGCCTGAAGAGGTCTCTTGGGAGACCAGAGGCCCCTGGAAAAGCAGATTGGTGTCGCAGCCAGCACGGAGTGACAGGAAGTTCTCACAGCCAACAGGACCCAGTCCTGAGGACTGCAAGGACTACCTAGGGCTGTATCCCCCCTGGGGGCAGTAACAGGAGTGAAAAGGGTAAGAACATGCCACCCCAAAATATGCTGCTTTGGCATATTGATTATTTAGAGTTTAAGACACTTGAGAAACAGCAGGCACAGGAAAGCTCTCTCCCCTCTCCTTTCCATTTCAAAGCAGGGCATAAATTTCCGCTGAGAAAGCTGCCTCCCTGCACCAGGGAGAGAAGAACATTGTTATCCAGAGCCTGGGAGTGGACTCAAAATGGAACCATACAAACAGACCTACTAATGGAACTTTTGTCTTCTCCTAGTTTCCCCAGTATGTTTCCTAGTCGCTGTCCCACAGTCGACTGCCCCGAGCCTGAACCCCTTTGTTTTGTCACATCCTCACAGTTTGTTTTTCTTTGTGTGATAAAGGTACCTCAGATTTTGGGCCCAACAACTTCTTTGGGTCTTCATTTCCCTCTGAGGATTCCCCTGCACATGTGAAAATATAAATGAATTTGCATGTTTTTCTCCTGTTAATCTGTCTCATGCCAGTTTAATTCTTAGGCCAGCTGCAGAACATAAGAAGGCAGAAGGAAGTTTTTCCTCCCCATCTCGAAACCTGGTTGTCTCAGGAGATGTACAAGTTGGGCTGATCATTTAGTTGCTCCCGAACTTTAATAAATCCCTTAGACTCCAAAATTTCATCATGCATATTGGATGCCTTTCACTGTAATGTGGGGTGTTGGGTTGTCAGCACTTGGCTGCTCTGATGAGGCACCAACAACTTAGTCCAGCTCTGAGACCAGCTCAACAAGAGAGTGGACAGTCTTCCAAACATGAGAACAACACCCCAGGACAGGGTATCATCACATAACTTGTGTCAAGGCACTGACGTGCCTTTTGGTCAGTCCCAAAGGGAACTAGGAAAGGGTTCCAAAAAGGAACACAGGAACCAGGAGGGGCATAGAGGGAGATGATGGCAGAGCCATGTAAACTCTTTGGGAAAAAAAAGACACCTAGTTCATGGTCTTGAGGATTTGTGGGTGAGGATGAAGGCAGGGGTTGGGAGCAGGCCAAGAGCACTTCCAGCCCTGAGATGAAACATCGCTAATGCTGGGGTGGAAGCACCAGACATTCTGCTCACCTGACACATGCTTCTTTCTGCCTACAGACTCAGAAGATGCTGGCCTCGTGTTCTTCCTAGTGAATTCTGGAAAATTCCATCCAGCAGCTTCTGGTTATGATTTGTTTCACCTATACATTGACCACAGGGTAAAGATGCTCAAAGACCCCTCTCTCTCCCCCTCCCTCGCCCTCTCTCTTATTTTTACCACTTTAAAACAAAATCTGACTGCAGTCAGAGACATGGCCCTAAGACGATGACAGAATTCCTCTGAGGGATGGCTGGGATGGAGGGGGAGTGGAGGGGGGGATTGGAGACAACTGTACTTGAACAACAATAAAAAATGTATATTCAGGTGAGACTTCCTGCCAAGATGGAGGCCTAGATAGACACACCAAGCACAACAAAAAGAAGGACAAGAACAAATTTACAAACAAAAAACAACCAGAACTGGGAGAAAATAGAACTGTATGGAAGTCTGACAACCAAGGAGTTAAAGAACAAATATTCATCCAGACTGGTAGGAGGGGCGGAGATGGGCAGCAGGGTGGAGAGGCTCCCAGCAAGGTGGTGGCTGGAGGACCCAGCAAGGCAGCAGCTGGCAGAGCATGTGGTCCCACATTCAGGTGCAGATCAACTGGGAGGAACAACTGCGGAGCGAGACAGACTGCACAACATGGGGTCCCAGTGCAGGGAAATAAAGCCTCAAAACCTCCGACTGAAAACACCTGCAGGGTTTGAGGCGGCAGAAGGAGAAACTCCCAGACACACAGGAGAGTTTGTGGAGAGACCCACAAGGTCCTAGAATGTACACCAGCCCACCCACCTGGGAATCAACACCAGAATAGCCCAATTTGCTTATGGGCAGCAGGGGAAGTGACTGAAAACGGGCAGGGAGCAGAGCAAGTGGCATTGTTCCCTCTGGGACCCCTCCCCTATATACAGCATCACAATGCAGCCACAAGTGTTGCCCCACCATGGTGAACACCTAAGGCTCCGCCCCTTACTACTTAACAGACAAGCCTAGACAAAAAGAAAAAAATAGCCCAAATGAAAGAACAAATCAAAGCTTCAGAAAAAACACAGCTAAGTGATGAAGACATAGCCAACCTATCAGATGCACAATTCAAAACACTGATAATCAGGATGCTCACAGAATTGGTGGAGTGTGGTCACAAAACAGAGAAAGAAGTAAAAGCTATGAAAAGTGAAATAAAGGAAAATGTACAGGGAACCAACAGTGAAGGGAAGGGATCCAGGACTCAATCAACAGTCTGGAGCAGAAGGAAGAAGTAAACATTCAACCAGAACTAAATGCAGAATCGAGAATTCAAAAAAATGAGAGTGGCTTAGGAACCTCCAGGACAACTTTAAACGTTCCAACATCCTAATCATAGAGGGGCCAGAAGGAGAAAAGGAAGAGCAAGAAATTAAAAACTTATTTGAACAAATAATGAAGGAGAACTTTCCTAATCTGGCAAAGGACATAGATTTTTAGGAAGTCCAGGACACTCAAAGAGTCTCAAAAAATTGGACCCAAGGAAGCACACACCAAGTCAAATAATAATTATGTTAGCCAAGATTAAAGATCAGGAGAGAATCTTAAAAGCAGCAAGAGAAAAGGAGAGAGTTACCTACAAA
>PVKM010041211.1:0-13200 GCA_004027735.1 Carollia perspicillata
CTGTGGATATTTTGGGCACTAAGGCAAAGGGAGCCTGGAGCACAAAGCCTTAGCTGCAATACATCCCCTACCCTTGGGAAGGGATCACTGGGCCGATCTGACACCCCTTTCAAAACCTAGAACGGCGGGGTCCCTTGTCCCTGTGTAAGAACCAAGAAGCAAGAATGTGGCCTGGAGGCGGAGCAAAGTTTTTCCTCCTGAGGCTGGGCAAAGAGGTGGAAACTCCCTGTCCTCTTGGTTTCCCAGCTGCAACTCCTGACTCCCGGAGCATGGGGGAATGCTCTTAGTTCCCCGTCCCCATCCCGGAGATCAGAGCTGGAAGGTGTCAAGCATGTAGGGTCTTTGGCACGAGGACCTGCAGTGCCTGGTACTCTTCTTGGAACTGCTACCACAGGACCAATCTCAGCCCAACCTTGCCCCAGGGCCACAGTTTTGCCCAGCTCCCTTCCCTTTTGACAGCGCCTCCCTTCCCAGAGCTTCCAGATCGCTGTGGCCTGGGAGCTCTGGGGGTGGTCCTCAGGCCACGAGTTTCTGTGGAAAAGGGGGACCTGCTCAGGCCGTAAGGAAAGCTAGGCTAGTGGGAGTTTGGAAGGAACCTCCTGCACCTGAGACCCAAGACTCGGTTGGAACCCCTCCCACTACAGCATTGCCCCGAGGTAGACCCTGGCTTGGGCGTGGGAGTCAGCAAAAAGCTGGCCCTCCAGGGGCTCATAGGTAGTGCCCGCTTCTTTGCCCACTGCCTGCTTCTTTCTCTGGTTTCCGCCCCTCCCCTGCCTCTCTCTTCTAACTCTCTGTTTCTCGTGCCTGTCTCTTTCTCATGTCTACCAGTCCTATCGTCTCTCCCTGAGGGTTTTTGGCCTCCCCCTCCTGGGTTTAACTCCACTCATTCCCCCCGACCCCCTGTTCTTCGGGTGTCTCTCTCCCACTGTCAGGCTTCCCGTATCTCTCCTCTTTGTCCTTGGTCCCCAACCAGAAGCAAGGCCCCAGTATCCTGCAAGGGCTCATTCTGCAGACAGCTCCACGATTCCCCTTATTAATCACAAATAAGAGATCCAGCAATGTCACCTTCATCAATGGAATTTCTCCATTTCCCCCAAAAAGTTTGGCCTGGCACCAAGCTGAGGTTTCAGAGGGCTGGGGGCTTAGCTTGTCTGGAGAGGCAGGTAAGTGGCCACGAGACCACCAGTGGGCTCTAGACCCTGCATCGCCTTGGGAGCTTCCAGCAGGGCCACCCAGGTGAGGCAAGAGGAGGCCCCAAACACGGCGCGTGCTCAGGACAGGGGCATCTGTGTAAGTCACTGGGAGGTGAGACAGACTCAAAAGCCTCTTCTTTCCCTCCCAGCAGGGGCAAGGCATCGGACAGAGCCTGGCAAGGAGGTAGACCCATACATGCTAGTGGAAGAATGGAGGTGGCTTTAACTGGGGGGTTTCAAAACCCAGCATGGAAATAGTTACTCAGACCATTCCCTCCCCTCCCCCAGAAAAGACAAATAGTGTGGTGGGTGTCCCCCTCTCCCACATCCTTGGTGACCACTCCTTCCAGATCATCCAAGAGACTCATTTAAATCTCACTAATCATTCCACCTATTCCTGTTGAGCCCCAACTAGGAGGCAGGTTTGGGGCTTGGCTCGAAGGGTTCGATGTGCTTGCCCTTCCAGAACCCCCACGGTCTGTGCAGGGGAGGCAGAAGTGGCTGCACAGTAACATACCCCAGTGATTACTGCGTTAGAGGGGGGGCTGGAAGCCCACCTGGCAGCTCTTGTGCCCAAGTGCATTGGCTGGAGGGAGTGATACAGTGGAACCTGCCCCGGCCCAGACCAACCTGGTTGGGGGAGAGGATGGTGAACCTGGGCTCCCAAGTTGAAGGGGCATGGCTAGAGAGAAAAAAGGGTCAAGGGTAGGGAACGCCGGCTCAGAGGCAGAAGAGGACATTCAAGTGAGCAGAGGAAAAGAAGACAGGGCTGGGCAATGGATGGGAACAGAAGAGGGGAGCTTGCACCTTGCATGCCTTCAAGACCAGGGGCAGCTGCAGGCTCTGTGCTTTTATTCCTGGCTTCCTTCCTACAGAGAGGCCTCCAGAATTTCTTCAGGAAGGCAGAGGTGCATCTGTGCTCTGGCCCTTCCTTGGACAAGATGGAGAGGTGGGAAGTCACCACTTTCCTGCCTGGTGCTGCGGCCCCTATGTGTCCTTGTCTGAGTCCCACAGGCCCCTCTCCCCAGGGGTAGCTTTGAGTCACCACCGCACAGCCTGAGGGCACCAAGCCCTAGTTATTAAGACGTGGGGACTTGAGGAGGCGGGGGAAGTGGCTCTTTATTGGGGCTGGTATGCTGGGTGAGGTGAGCCCCCTACAGCTGCCTCTTAGATACACAGATGGGTCAAGGAGAACAGGAAATGGATAAATTGGGCTCAGGGAGGGGGGCTGTGTGGGGCCAGGCTGGAGTCTACGGGAAGGTGAGTATAGCAATGGGCAGGGGCTTAGATATGAGCCTGAGTGAGGCGAGAGGTGGTGGGGTGTGTAAGTTGAGGGCCATGGTGTGAAGACCTAACTGGAGATCAGCTTCTCACCCAGTAGTGGAAGAGGGGCCACCAGCTCTCCTCTCGGGCCCCTGATGCCTTTCCGATGGCACAGGGCACAGTGCCTGGCACAGTGGGGACCCACTGAATATGTGTCCCCTGCAGATGAGGCTAGCTGCCTTTAGGAGGCACACCTGAACTTCTAAGACCCCAGCGATGACCTGGGGGCAAGGGCACATTTCCTGGGTTTTCCCTCACCCCTTCCAGGCCCCTGGTCAGACCACTGCCTCAGTTTCCCTTCGTGGTAGCCCTTGAAGAGGTGATTCTACAGCTCCCCCTCCTGACAAGTCCCAGACTTGCTTTCCAGCTCCCATAGCAACCTCCATTCCCCAAACTTTCCCTTGGTCCTCAGGAGGAGCTGGTGCCTCAGCTGTTTCCAGTCTTGGGCAGAGACGCAGAACCCCTGGGTTCCATTCCTAGATCCCTCCCCGTCTGAGCACGGATGGGTATAAATGCTCCCTGCTTCCATGGATAATTAGGATAATCACAGCAACGATCATGGTGATGAATAAATAATAAACATAACCATAACAGGTCTGATGCCTGTCACATCACCAGGAGATTCCTGATGACAGATGACTGTATTCTAATGGGTTTCTCTATTAACAAGCACACTGTTTTAATGAGTTAAGGCTAAATTAATCTGAGTAATAAAAATAATTGTTATTAGTAGTAATTTATTAGCAAAGACAATGAAATGCACGCGTAATAATAAATACTACCACGATTGGGGCCCAGGGAACAATACAGAAGTTGGCTGCTCGCTCTGAGCTCTTCCCTAGTAGCCCAAAGCCCCAGCAAGATTAAAAATGTTTTCTCTCCACCATCAAAAAGGCTTTTTAAAGGTGGCAGTGGTGAGGCAGGATCTTCTCCATCCATTTTCTAAACAGAGAAACTGAACGTCTTGACAAACGAGGTCTCCCCCTCATTCGCTATCTCCCCACCTTTACACGGACCCTGAGTTTTCCCAGCTAAGTGCCCCCCAGACAGTGCCTTCCCAGGTCGGGGAGGAAGAGGCTCAGGGGAGAGAAGATGGCTGGAAGGCTCTGGGCTTTAAGTGGCAGTCTGCATGCGAGTACGTGGCGGGGTCCTCCTGTTGCAGCGCTGCCGCTGAGTCGGCAGCTTTGGCAGGGCTGACCTCTGTCCTGCCTTTAGCCCAGGAGGATGGGCCCCTCCCCTAATTTGTATTGGTACAGCTCAGACTGTACCAATTTTTAAGATTGGGGCAAGAGGGAGTGGGGCCGTTGAGGAGCCTGGCTGAGTGAACCCCACTCAGTACAGCCTCCCCGCAGCACAAGCCAGAAACCTTGGAGATGGCTCCGCTCTTCCCGTGGACCACCCAGGATATCCTGGAGATGGCCCAGGTCCTGTGGCTGCCGTGGGAGAGGAATGCCCGCAGGGAATTTGTCAACTACCTCCCACCTTCAGTATCTTTTGATTACAGTCGGAGCCTACAAAAGGGAGGGTGGCAAGCTTCAAACCCAAATGCTGGTGCCCCTTTGCCCCATTGTCCTACCTAACCCTCCCCTCCTCCATCAAAACAAGGACCAGCAAGGATATCAGACCAGACTGAGGACCACAGAGGGATGTAAGGATTCCCTTCTTCCCACCCGCTTTCTTTCTGCCACCACTGGCTGAGACGGGAGTCAAAACTCCTCTTACAGTGGGGTAGTTGTCACAGGTAGAGCTGCAGCTCCTTGGAGGTGAGTGCTGGGCCCAGGCTGAGCCTTCAGAGGGGGAATAATGACCAGACCTTCCATCTTGCTGCTCCGATGTGGCAGACTCCAGAGTGAACTTCAGACAAGGAGTCCAAAATTTGGGCCATGGTAGTAAGGTGGTTGCCTACCAGCAGCCTGGCAGTGGTCCAGTCCCCTGACGGATGGGGCCAAGGTGTGCCCTGTGTCCGTCCTCTGACATGAGAGCAGGTGGATGTGGCTGAAAAGCAAGGTGTTCTTACAATTAATGCAGAGAGGAAGGAATGATGAGCAAGAAGGGCCCTCCCTCCTTGGGGATCCAGAGAATCCCTCTCTGCAAGGAGAGGGTCCAGGCCCAGCCACCCTGGAGGCATGGCTGAGGTTCTCAGCAGGCCGGATGGTGAGACCCAGGGAAGTCAAGGAAGGGGACTCCACCTTGACTCCCAATTCAGATTACAGCAGCCCTAGAAATCCAGGGCCTCTCTGTAATCACCTGAAACACACGTTATGATTGGGAAAGGGGGCAGGGATGATGGAAGAGAAGCAGGCTGAGAGCCCTGATGGGGCTGCAGGTGGGGCTTTAGGGCCTCCAGGTCTTCCCCTGTTGTTGCCTGACCCCTGACAGCTCCCCTCCCTCTGTGACCCCACCCCACTTCCCTCCCTCTTCCCCCGACCCCTGGCACGTATCCCTACTGCCCTACTCCCACCCCACCTCAGGTGCGGGCCAGCGCCATTGCGCAGGATGCAGACCAGAACTATGACTACGCCAGCAACAGCGTGATCCTGCACCTGGACGCGGGCGACGAGGTCTTCATCAAGCTCGACGGAGGAAAAGCGCATGGCGGCAACAGCAACAAATACAGCACGTTCTCCGGCTTCATCATCTACTCCGATTGAGCTCCCCGCGTCCCGATCACCCCCGGGGCTCCCCGTCCACCCTGCCGGGCAGAGGATCACCCACCCCCGCCCGCCTCCTCGCTGCCTGGCCTGGCTGCCGGCCCTCCCCGGATGAGATGCCCCGGCCCGTCCTCACTACCGCCTGGGCCGCAGAGCCCGGCCCCATGCACTCCATCCTGGTCCCGAGGAGGCAGGCGGCGTTGACCGCTCCTCCCAGGCCTGCGCTGTATATTTGTACAATAGGACTGTTCACTGCCCACCCTTCCCGCCAGCCGGTCCAAGCCTGCGGACGGCCCAAGCCAGGCTTCCCGGGCTCAGATGCGCGGCCCTCCCTCTCCGGCTCTGGGGTGGCTCTGCCTGGGGGAAGGGTGGGACAGGAGCTGGACAGCTCCTCCGCAGCCCCCAAAGCCGGTCCCCAGTCGCGCCCCGTCTGACCAAAGCTCTAATAAAAACACTTCCACCCCGCTGGATTTCGGTCTGTGCGCTGAGAAGGAGTTGCAAGAGGGGAACATGACCCCGCCCTCCTCCACACCGTGGGAAGGCGTCTGCTGGGAGCTACCCAAGGATCTGGGGGAAGCCGGGGGCCACAGCCAGAGCTGCTCCGGGGTCCAAGGGTCCCAGTGTCCACTGCAGCCTAAAGGAGCCTGGGCGGCTGGAACAGGAGGCCGCCCCGTTACATCCCCCTCCTCCATGGTCGATAAGTTCCATTTTTTCATCCTTGGAAGCGGCGCCAGCATACCAAACGCACAGCAAAGTTTAGACTGAGAGACTGGTTCTCAGCCAGTGTGCCGCCATCTGTGATCCTGGGCGTGTGGCTCCTCTCTGGCTCGGTTCTGGGATAGTGACAGACTCTCACTAAAGGCGGGTTGACTTCGGCCCAAGCGCTCCACCTCTGGGCCTCAGTTTTCTCATCTATAAAATGCAGGTGACCCACTTCACTTGACTGAGGATTAAAGAATACAAATGTGTGTGCTCAATAAAAATAGCTTTTATTATTTATACAGCACTTTAAAGTTTGCAAAAATGCTTTCAGGGATGTCACCAAGAGTCTCCCCAGAGCCCTGGGAGGCTGGATGAGTAGATTGCATGCTCCTTCCAGCAGTTAGATACTTGCTCATTGCGACAGTGCATGAGTCCTGGGGTTGTGCTTGGATCCAAGAAGCCCTGCTCCTTGGAGAGGACACACTAAACCTCTTCACCGTGCCCCTGCCTCCCTCGCTCCCTGTCACTGGGGCCGTGACAGTCACACAGGGCATTCCGAAACAACACTTGCTGATATCTAGAGAGCACCCACTCTGTATCAGACACCATACAGGAATCATATAAATGCCTCATGAGTGTGTGTGTGGGGGGGGGGCAGGGATTGTGAGGACATGCTTTCATGCCCTTTAATGGAAACCGTTCCTTTATCTGAAATGATGAGGAAACTAAGGCTTGGAGAGGTTAAATCATTTGCCAGGGTCACAGAGCTAGGAAGAGGCAAATGCCAGTATTTGAACCAAAGACCATGCTCTTACCTGGTACTACGCTGTATTTCACAAGGATTTGGGATCTCCCAAGCAAAACCGAGGAAGGATGGCAGGGAGGCAGCTCCGTCGCCCTGCCCCTCACATTCAGCCCCTCACTCCCCCGTGCCCTGCAGGAGCTTGGTGTATTTACAAGCATTTGCCCTGGGAGGCAGCCGTGGGGTAAGCCTTTTGGAGCATCCCAAGGCTCTACAGTGAGGGAAAGGTCCCATCTGGCCTCCCCCACCCCCACCCCGCCGGCTCAGCTGGAGAGACAGGAAAGAGGGGTGGCCTCCCTTCCAGTCGAGCTCCATGTATGGGCCCTTGTCATGGCCTGTAGACTTGAATGACTTTCTTTATCCTCCCTTCTCTCCCCTGCTTCCCCCTGCTGCCAGCTGTGGCCATTTAATAAAATTAGCTTAATACTTGTTCCTTCCCTGTGGGGTCTGGAGATTGAAATCTGCAGGTCCCCACAAACCCAATAAAACCCCTGGCAGATCGGGCTGGAATGAGAATTTTCTTGGGAAGAGTGATTAGATTAGACAGCACTCCCCCGCCCCCAACCCCCCCGTGATTTTTTAATGGTCACATTAGTCCAGAATTACCCGACCACCACACCTGGGGGCACCCTGGTCCTCCCCAGGGACCACAGGCACTGGTCTAGGACCTCTGCTACAATACAGAGCATGTCAATCATTTCTGTAGGGAGTGTCGGGCTGGCTGGCTTTCTTTTCTTTCGGGTGCCCGGACGATCCTCATGTCATTTTGAGAGATGAGCCTGAAGTCTCCGTTTTGCAGATGAGGAAATCATAGTCTGAAGAAAATTCGTGACTTGCCCATGGTCATGCAGCAAGTTTGTGGCACAGCTGGGGCTGGACTGAAGCCAAGGACTGTCTCTTTCTTTGCAGGACACCAGAAGTATCCAGCAGTGCCAGTTGTCAGCTGCTTGTCACTTGAGCAGCATCCTAGCTGCAAGGAGACCTGTTGGGGACATGTCTTCTCCATCAGACAGGGGCTCCCCAAGGGCAAAGTCTGCTTCTTTTTCCCCCTCGGACTTGGGATGCCCAAGGTCAAGGGCTGTGTTTTCAGCATCAGAATGGGACGCTTTCTGAAGGCAAGGTCTCTGTCTCCCCCATCAGACTGGGGGTCCTCAAAACAGTGTTTTTTTGAGTGAGCTGAGTGAGAACAGGGATTGGGGGGCATTCCTGGATGCAGAGATTGTGGCTTTTCTATCAGTGGCTCTGAGGGTAGATATTGTACTTTTTCTATTAAACTAGGGCTTTCCGAGACCGGACCCTGGAACTGGGGGTTCCCCAAAGAATAGACCGTGTCCCCTAATCCAACTGGGGGCTCTCTGAGCACAGGAGCTGTGCTTCTCTCAGACTGGAAGTTCCCTGAAAGTAGGGAATGTACCCCGCCCCCTTGCCCCAGGGCCTTTCCGGCACAGGGACGTTCCAGAGCACAGAGCTGGCTGGGTAGTAGAAAGGAGACTGCCCAGGTAGCATGGCGATCCTACCCTGGAGGAAGGAAGGAAGAAACCTCCCCAGGCTGCCTCCGTTTTAGGATGATGTGTGATTAATTAATGAACAATGTCCCTGCCAGGGGGGTGTGAGGACAGAGGAGCCCCTGGAGCTCACCCACACAAAGAACAGCAGGCCATCCGGTGCCCAGGCAGTTGCCAGCCCTAGGCGCTGATGCTGCCCTGGTTTCTGGGGTCATGGGGACCAGAGGGGTAGAGGAGCCCACCGCTGGGGACCGCCCTAATTGGATGACTTCGCAGGAAAGCCAGACAGGTGTGCTGGGCTCTCGCCACTTCAGCTTGCTACAAACACGTCTACCATGGTGAGGTCTAGGGGTTAATTGCCTCCTGCCTCACTCCTGGTAACCAATATTTCATTTACTGCTCGGAGGGGGAGCTGCCCAGAGAATCAATCCCGGACAAGCATCCAGGAGACAGGGGAGCTGCGGAGGCACGGGGGCTGTTCCTGGGAGGATCTCTGAGCACCAGAGGGAGAGGCAGGAAGTGAGCCCCCAGAGAAGGCGGCCAGTTGCTCGAGGCTAGTCTAGGCCTCACTCAAGCTCCGCTGAGCCTGACAACAGTTCCAGGATCGCCCAGGGCTGGGAGGAAATCGCAGGGGTCTAGAGGCTGCACCACCGCAGCTGGCAGGGCTGTTTCCCCTGCCCTGGTTCCTTCCGCATTTATCTCTCTGGGTGCCCCCATAGGCTGTAGCAGGCTAGATGCTGTTCATAAGGTGATTTTCACAAGCAATGACGGTATATCTGAAAATCGGAACTGGAAGTGTGAGCTCCTCACTCCCATCCAGATAAGAAGCCTTAAAATACTACACATGAGGTGATAAATAGAGTGAAAGCGAACTGTCTACACGTGTTTGGAACCGGGAGAGGTGGCAGGGGTACAGAGAGGTGGAAGCTGGGGGAGCGGACGAAAAAGGGCCAGAGGGCTACCGGCCCCCCATATTCTCCCCATGCTACCCATTTGTTCCACCCACCAAAGCCAAGAAATGGGAACTCCCGTTGCACAGCTGGGAGAGCGGAAACACAGAGAGGTGTCGGGATAGCTAGAACCAGAGACAGCAGGACCCACGAGACGCGTGACCAGCTGACACTAAAGCACTCAGGTCCTGGCCAGGCTCAGTGTTTCAGGAAAAGACACCTCCCTGAGCCCCTGTTTCTCCATCTATAAATGGAGCCAGATAATAAAACTATGTTTACTCGAAGGCTGTTGTGAGGCAGTGGGTAAGGACCTGTTTGTAAATTATAAAGCAAAATGCAAATGCATTTTGTAAAAATGATTTTATTTATTTATCTTTAGAGGGGAAGGGAAGGAGAGAGGGAGAGAAATATCAATGTATGGTTGCCTCTCGTGCGTCCCCTGCAGGGACCTGGCCTACAACCCAGGCATGTGCCCTGACTGGGAATCGAACGGCGGTTGTTTGGTTCGCAGGCCCGCACTCAACCCACTGAGCTACACCAGCCAGGGTGCAAATGCATTTTTATTATTACAACCCAAGTCTCCTGAGTCCCATGATTTAAAATTCTTTTGGCGCCCTGGCTGGTGTGGCTCAGTGGACTGAGTGCCAGCCCGCGAACCGAAAGGTCGTCGCCTGTTTGATTCCCAGTCAGGGCACAGGCCTGGGTTGCAGGCCAGGTCCCCAGGGGGCGGGGGGCGGCTGTGCAGGAGGCAACCAATCGGTGTATCTCCCATACATTGATGTTTCTCTCCTTTCTTTCTCCCTCCCTTCCCCTGTCTCTAAAAGTAAATAAATAAAATCTTTAAAATTCTTTGGCTGCACTCCAGTGCCTGGGATGGCGATAATGACCATCATAGAAGATGAAGACACCCGGTTGTTCTCCTACCCCGGTAACCCCAAAGAGAATGTGGGGCACTAAGGGAGGGGCTGGAGCTAAGTATTAAGAAGGCAGCACCCTGAGTCCAGTCTCCAGTGTGGATTCCCCCACCATTCTGCTCTGTGGCCTCCAGTCCGGAGTGAGGGCACAGGGTACCCCGAGACCCAGGCCCACCCATCTGGTCCTGTCTCTGTTTGTTCTGCTTCACTTCAGTGCTAGTAAACACCTCCAACACACCAGGCTGTATCTTGGCATGGAGGATCCAGAGATGGTGAGAAACCACCCAGAGCTCCCAGATACCCACAGGGATCATACAGATACATCTAGGACGTGGTACTATCAGAGGGGCAGGGTGTTGGGAACCGCCCTGCCTGGTTTCAGGAGCTGTAACGCCCCCATGGCTAAGGCTGAGTGAGTGACCTTTGGACCATACGCCACTAAGGGGACAAAACTTATCTCCCTGGCAGGAGCGCCACTTCTTCTCCTTTTACTTCACCCATAACTGGCCCCCAATGCTTGATCGGTTAGCCAATGATGGGTAAGATTCCTCAAGGGAGGGTCAACTTAAGACAGGCATGATCACGTGGAGGCCCTCAGGGAAGGACTTGGGGGACTATAGCCAAAAGGGGTGATGTACCCTTCCCCTTGGCTCTGACATAGCCCAAGTCCTCCTTCTGTCTGCAAGGAGTCTCCTAACCTCTTGGCTGCCTTAATTCTCCTGCCTGACTTAAGCCTGAAACAATGACCAAAGGGCAGTGCAGCCCCAGGCTAGAAAGGGCAGGTTCCCTGGGTGATCTGGCCTTAGAAAGAATACACAAAATCCTGTGAAACCTACTTTGCTAAGAATGCTCTCAATTAAATGATAAGGGTCCAAGCAGGAAAAGAGTTTGTTTCCCAAAATTTTGTGGCCCTTTAGCTAACAGACCCTGACTCAGAATAAGCCCTCATAGTTCTATGTATGCTATCTATTGTTTGATCCTGACTGCCTGACAATGATTAATGAGCTTTACCTGTATTCCTGTGCAAATTGAAACCCAATAAAAACCTGTCGAGGCATGGGTCCTCGCGCTCTCCCCTTGAGAGAGTTGCCGTGCCGTCCCTTTTCCTCCACAGGACTCGGTAGTCCATGTGAATTCGTCTCATATCTCATCCATAACGCCACAGACACTGCGGGCCGGTGTCCACATCAGCAGGGAAGGCTTCCCAAACTACTAAGAGGGGTTATTTCTGAAGGAGCTGGACTAAGTGGACACTTACATTTTTTACTTCTATAATGTTTGGAAAGGTTTTACAACACCCTGGCAGCCAAGGGCCTTCTCTTTTCTTGTCCAAGGGCTTTGCGAACAGTGGAGATGGAGAAACACCATGTACTCTCATCTCTGTATCAACAGCTAAGTTATAACAGTAGCTTATGTACCATGTACTATTCCATTTAAACCTCACAATGATCCCACAAAGTAGTTTACTGTCACGCCCATTTTTTGGATGGGGAAAGCTGAGGTACAGAGAGGTGAACTGACTTACCCAAAATTGCATGGCTTACCCTTTCTGGGAACAGCCCTTCTGACTGGCCATTCCCTAGAGCAGGGGAAGTGGTCAAATCTCACTCCCTCCCAGCCAAATCAGTCTTTCCTCCCTTCCTACGTCTCCAGACACGCCCCTTCCTACAAAATCTGCTCCCTGGGCAGCTTGTGCAAGGTTGGGGTTCCTGCCTTTTGCCAGATAGGGAAGAGCAAATTCAAAGGTTCCTCTCCCAGCCCCCAGGGCGCAGGCCCCTTTGTTCCTGAGTGAGGAACCCCAGCCCAGATGAGGACAGCTGCCTAGGCCAGGAGAGTTACAGACCTCTCCCCACCTGCCCAGAGCCAGGGTTGGGTCTGTTAGGCCCTAGGCCACTTCAGCTGCCTGCAGAGCACCTGCTCATTATTAAAGGCTCAGGTTCTTTGCCTGCTCTTCCATGAAGCCTTCCTGGACTCCCCCAGCAGTCATCGACGTGCTGTCTCCAAGGCCACACTGAGCGCTTCATCCAAGTGGGACAATGGCTTACTCAGTACCTAACGTGCCTGCCACACAATAACCATTCTACTACCATAATAGCAGCTATTTCAGACCTCTCACACTCTCCATAAACTTCCGCGTCCTGTGATGGATGCTGCGATGCACTGGCCTGGTCTCCTCCAGGACTGAGGGACTATTCTCCCCGCTGCGGGGAGTGCTGCCAGCAGGTGGCTCTCGGCTACCAGCTCCCTCCAGGGATTGCCTCTGCTGATGTGCGCTGCCGAGCCAGACGTTCTGCCCCTTTCTCAGGCAGCCCGTTTCCAGTGACTGGTCAACATGGGGCTTAACCTCAGGATAACTCTGCCAAACCTTCCTGCTCCAGAGCTCCCAGCTATGCCCAATCATGCTCCCTTTTCTTCTCTCCCACAGGTGTTCATTCTAAGAGCATTCTGCAGGAAACTCTCTGCACACTTACCTCCATCTCAGAGTCTGCTCCTACGAGTACCCAAACCTTGCAACACCTGTCCCTCATCCCATTCATGTATTGATCCCTTCGGCTGATTTTATTGAGTACCTATTATGTTTTGGTCCAGCAGCAAAGGCAGCGGATGGAGTGTGAAGCTAACTCTTCAATAGGTGATTGTATCTCCTACCTCCCAGAGAAATTAGAGGCTACAAAAAGGAGGTCTCATCAGCTTCCACTGTAAAATCCACAAACTTCCCTGCATCTGTGCCCCTCCTCTCCTCTTTCTTTGCCTCCTTGGAGGAGCGGGGTCCCCTTCCAGAGTCCAGACTAATACTATACTGCTCATCCATGCTCCCTCACCAGAATGACCAATCTCGACTTGTTTGCTCAGGACTGTTTATTTTTAGAATGAGCAGAAAGGAGGGAGAAACAGGGAGAGAAACATTGATGTGCAAGAGATATGTCTATTGGTCGCCTCTCACACGCCCCCAGCTGGGGCCCTGGCCCTCAACCCAGGCATGTGCCTTGGCTGGGAATCAAACCACTTCAGTTCAAAGGTTGGCGCTCAGTCCACTGAGCCACAGCAACCAGGGCTAGAACTGTCCAGGCTTTAAAACGGAAAGTCCCACATTCTGTTAAGCCCATTAGTCCCAGCTGGGCAAAGTGAGATGGTTGACCACTCACCTCTCACCTTCTTT
>PVKM010041212.1:0-13187 GCA_004027735.1 Carollia perspicillata
TTGCAGTCTGAATGGATGCTCGGGAAGGCCTACGAGGAGTTCTGACAATGGGTAGCCTTGGGAACTGTGAGCTCCTACACAACACAAAGGATTTGCCTGAATATGATGCTAAGGGACTTGACCAAATGTTTGCCTGACTTTCACCTGCACTGGGCTTTGTTCCTAAAGGTGTCCCCAGCCCCTGTGCAGAGTCTTTGCTCAAAAAAAAAAAAACAAAAAAAAGTGCAGTACTGACAAACCACAAAACGTACATTGTCCCTGCCCTTATTCGCATTGTCAAACCATGTTCAGTCATTTTGCATTTACTCCCCTTCCATAATTTTCATTTCCCAGTAGGCCCATAGTTTTTTTTCGCCCCCCTTTCCAACACCTCTAGACCCCTTATCTCTTTAAAAACCTCAGTTACCTTTTCCTTAATTAGAATTGAGCTTAGTTTGTATTGGAGTCTCTTGTCCTAACGCAGTAGCCTGAATAAATGTCTTGTCACCTTTAACAAGTGTCTGGTGGGTTTTACTCTGACCTCCTTTGGAGCCGCTCAAACTGCAGCAAGGAGGCCAGGCCTTCACGCAGTCCTACTGACTGACCACGGGAAGGGGCTGCCCTGGAGCCCGGTCTGACCGTAAATGGGGCAGTTTTCTTCAGCCACAGCAATTCCAACCTTCTTAGCAGCCGCAAGACCAACACCTCAGTCCTGAGAACTCCTGTAGGGATTCACTTTCTGTGTTTCCATTTATGCCAGCACTTTCTCGTGTATTTCTGCTTCTTTACTCACAGCTTGATTTTTATTTTAATAGTTCAAAAACAGTTATTTCTTTTCCAAACAGAATAAAGAAACAATTTCCATAGAGTGATTTCATATTGATGTAAATTGTTTACATAATTTGTAAAGTTTCCTGAAATTCAAACTGAACTAACTTCTCAAAATTGCTCCTAAACCTTGAGCTTATAAAAAAATTACTGAAGAAAAGGTACACAGATTTCATTCCCTGCATATTGTATACTTGCCTATGCAAATGGATGCTTAACCATATGTTATATAGTCTTTGTCTGGAGTGTTCGTCGTTTTGTTCCCAAAGTATTTTGTAAAATCTGTTGTAGTTTCCTCAATCTCATACAGCCTTAGTCTTTGCTTCAGATAATGCAGCCGGTGCTGATCCCACTTTGCATACTCACAGAACATCAACGACGTGTAGGTAGCCCAAACGTAAAAAAGCACACAAATGGTATACGCACAGAGTTAAACAAGTCTATTTCACAAATAGCAACAGCATCTCCGTGGCTCCTAAACTCAACGAGTCCAACGTTCACAGACGTTAACATGCTCCCCACAAGGAGTCAGGTCCTGGAAAGGTAGTGAATGTGTGCAAACGCTGAAGCAGGACCCAGAAGATCGAATTTGGAGTTCAAATTTTGCCACCACCTATTTCTGTGACCTTGAGAAAGCAACTTTATTACTCTGAATCCATTTTAAGACCTGTCCTGCTTACAAGTTTTATAAGGATACAATGGCACATATATGTAAGCATGCTTTAAACACGACTATTGCAAAATTGGTAGTGTGCTAATTGCTAATAGGAGTAATAGAAGCAATAATAAAAAACTGTCCTCTTTGAATACTTGCTGTGATCCAAGGGCTTTGCATATTATGTCACTTAAAGCTGACAAACCTCTGTGGGAGAGGTGTCCTGGTAACCACTCGACAAATGAGGAAAGCTATTCTGAGAGAAACTGGAACTCCAAGCTCATTGATCTACCCTAATACGCAGGGCCTCAGAGAGCCAGCAGGCAGAAGGGGCAGAGGGCTGGGTGGGGGAATGATGTGGCAATGTCACTGAGGGCATGGGCGGGCTGGGAAAGCATTATCTTTGAACAGCTGGACGAAGGAAGGCCTCTGCCTTGGAAAGAGGCATGTTGAGGAAGATCAGCAGATGCTGATACCTTTGAAGGCGACGTAGCTAGCTGTCAGGAAGATTGGGGAAGGGCAACCAGGCAGCCTCTGCCTTCTGCCTGTAATGAAAAGGCAGCTCTGCTCCTGAGGGGAAGCTTGTGATAGAGTCTGATGAGTACCACGGCTGAGGAAAGAAGTCAAGGTTAAAAATAGGAGATAGAATTGACTAGAAACACAGTGGGAACTTCCCCGGTATTTTGAGGACCATGAATTTGTCATATTCCCAATCCACTAAAATACCTGCTTTTTCTTGAGAACACATAGCAGCTTAAGTATAGATGTTGAGAAGGCAGCAGCTTCGATTGATTCAGAGTTGGGGTTCGACCTTGTGAGTGACAGGAATGGGGAGAAGAGACAGGAGCAAAAGACCATCCATGTTCAGCCTGTTTGCCGCCTTCCTCTTCATGATGGATTACCCTTTTTAATCCACGTTTTTCTACTAATATATACTATTTAATAGATTCAACTATTTTCTTTCTTCCTGGTTTAATGTAACTGAAAACAGAATTATCTGTCCCATTGCTCTGAGATTTGACTCACAAGAGCTCCCGGCATGCGGTCTCTGTGTGCTGACCAGCAGAGATGGTCAGAGTGAGGCCATAGCTACCTGGGGAGTCTCAGGAAAAGGGCTGGAAACAGGGACAAAGCCGAAGGCTCTCCCTCACCGTTGTGCAGACACATCCATGTTAAGAATGGGATTGTAACTACACGCTTTTAGATTATAAAATGTCCCGTGCAAATAGCTATTACTCTGTATCACTGTTACGGTGTTCTGTGTCAAATTTTTAAAAAATAAAAGGAACCTAGCGTCTAATACTACATCAGATGTAGTTCTGATGGGAGGCAAAGACTGATGAATTTATTTTTAATATAAAATTTGACTAGACTGAGGTCTGTGCCTGCCTGTGCAGATATGCCCCCCCTCCCCATTCCACCCTTCCTTCGAAGTTGCCCAGCACTGCCTCCCTTCGTGCTCCAACCTCTGCTCGGGACTTAGGTTCACTCTACCTGCGCGGGAGAACTTCGAGGTCTTTATGACAAATAAAGTCCTGTACATGCAGTGTGTGCATTTTCTCAAGAGCAGCTGTTATGAAGCATACAGACTCTCTTCTGTTTATGTTTAGTGCACGCTTTGAAAGAGTGGCAGGAAAATGCCACAAAACTCAGCTGACCTTTTAAAAAAATAGAATCTCCAGCCCTCACTTGCATTTGTTTATTTTTTCTATTAACTCGCTTCTTTTTCATTCCCACGAGGCTATCGCCACCTGACATATTATGCATTGACCTCTCCCTTCTCTCTATTTTTATTTTTATCAACTCTCTCCACCACCCCAGTGTGTAGCACCGTGAAGAAGGAGCGTTGTTTTGTTCATACCTGTATCACAGACAACTAGAATACCTCCAGTCAGAGCAGAAACTTAATATTTTTGAATGAGTGAATGAATGAACACATTTTGAGTAGGGCATACAAATTAATAATAACCGAGTGAAAGCTGAGGATTTAGAGTTTCAAAGAACACCTAACAATGGTTTAGAGATGAGATAGGACAAGTTGAGGTCATGTTATTTTTCTCTCTCAGCAGTGAAGTTAATTCTGGATCTTGAGGTCAGGGTGCCACGAACATTAATTACATAGTGTGTACATTGTAATGTACTAGTAATTACATACAATGTAATTAATGTCATCAGCAGGGGGCGCTACAGCCATATGTCCATAAATATACTTGGAGATTTTTCAGGACTTCCCACAACTGTGAAAATTCTTTCCTACTCCAAACACAGGGGTGAAAGAAAATCCTGTGGGCCAGAAAGAGAAAACCGAAGCTTACACCTGTAATTGTTATCAGTGTCTCTCCTGGGGGAAGCAGCTGATGCAAGGCTAATGTCAGCAGCTCCATTATCTTGTTTCAGAAACAGATTTAGAATAAAAGCTTCAAAGTTGATGGTTTCTTTGTTAAGCCATTACTGACAATGTTTAGCTTCATGTTATTCTCTTAATACAGTAGAGCAAATTATTTGAAATGTCCAGTGAATAAGGTCAGCACATTACTCAAATTTCATTTTATTGTATTATAATAAACTGTGGAAATGCTATGCACAATCTCACAAGACTATAGACCCGGCAGCTTGCTGGCACCTCAGAATTCAGCTTTAACAACACTTCTAATACAGGAATGACTTCTGCAATACCTCTATCCTGCTTCTGCTAGAAATTTTGCAGGGACAATTCACTACTATGTAACATATATTTGTTATGTTTGTGTGTAATGTCAATGGCACACTTCTTAGTAATAGAGGTCATTAAAAACTTATAGACTAAAATAGACCATTGGTTGCTTTTGCTTGGAGGAGTGAGCCAGTTAGATACTTGCTGTTTTAGAAACTATATGGACATCCCAGTAATTTCAAGGAATAAATATAGCTGGACAGTATAACTTGTTGCTTGAAAGCATAAATTATTGGCATCTCATTAACTAGGGTGTAAATATCAGCTCTGCCACTTATTTTGGACAAGGTACATAGAACCAGGATTTCTATGAGTTTGGTAGCATTCAGAAGCACCATGGGGTGCTGGGTAAAAATACAAAGGCTCAGACCATTTTCTATTTCAAGAAGCCTAGGCTTCATACTCTTCAATGTGCTGTAGATGATTCAGATACATCCCCAAGTCTGACAACTATCGACTTAAGCAATAACTAGATTTCCTCATTCATAAAGTAAGGTGTTAATAGCACCTGCTGTTGTCATAATAGTTAAATGACTTAATTTGTCTGAATCCAGTGCCTAAGATTATAAATGTTTACTCAATAAATGTTTGCAATCATTATTTCACAGAGGTGATGTTTATATAAAGTCTATCTATGCTGGTGGGAAAGAAATTTACCCTACTGAACTGAGGTTAAATGAGATAATATTTATTTCTACTTACTACCCAAGTAACAAAAAATATTGTTAAACCCAGCTGTCTAAAAATTCATTGAGAAAGATAGTAAGTAGTAGGCTTTATCAATATAAGTTCAAGAAAATATTGGATTATCTACAAAAAAATGTTTGTTTGAGTTAATAGATTTTTATCCTGCTCTTTGAAGCTGTCATAACAATAAACTCTTTTTGGTTTTATGGGTCTTAGGAGACTACTTTAAAGCAGCTTAACTATAAACACACATTATAGCTCATGATGCAGAAAATCTAAAGTTGCACCCTTATTAAAATCAATGTTTACTTGCAGATTAAATGCTATATTAAAATGTTCTTTCTTGGATATCTCTTGCTTTATGAAAATAGTATATTTGCCTCTGTGGTGCAATTTCTCTATACTTTGCCTTGATGCTTTATGAGAATAAAGCAAAAGATGGATGACCTGATGGAAAATCTCTCAAATCACAAGAGATGAAAAGTTTCATTTAGTCTTTGCCCTTTCTTGCTAATTTTGGACCTTGACTTATTTAAAATCTATCATTTTAGTGCAACATAAATTATGAGTTTCAAAAAGAAAAATGTCAGAAAGCCACTACACTAAAATAGAAGAAAAACACAGCTACTTTGAAGGAGTAAGTGAAAGCCATTGCTGGCCAAGCCTTCTAAGTTCCTTTGTGATTTTCCTGAAAAATGTTGAAGAATTATATGCATCATTCTTAGAGTTTGGATTTGGTGACTTAGTATTTGAAAAACAAATCTCATATGACCCACAAATATGCCTCACCTTATTAACATCATTAAGATTTAAATTAAATTTTCAATTTTAAACCCAGGCATTGTAAGCATTTCAGCTGCACTCACTCTCTCTGACTGGACCCAGTTTTTCTTTGCTTAAATAAATCAAGCAACAAAAAATGTATATTTCTGTCATGTTCACCAGCAATGTTCCAAAAGTCTGTTTTCTGTTGCCAAGCAGGTGTCATTATAGTCAGGAGGCATTCATTCACTGTTAGTGGTCTTCATTCAACATCATGGCTTTAACTATTCCTAAAGCATCTCCACATAGTGGATATCACACACACTACACATGCTTACACACACAAATCACTTCAAACAAAAAGAGCATCTCTGCTTGTGCAGTACAATTTATCTATCCTTTGCCTTGATAGATAGGCAAAGGTGAGAGGGTATACAGAGGGTATAAGTTCAAAAGTCTTAAGAATACTTGCTTCTGCCCACTCTCCCACATAAATATGGCTGTCAAATCTTTTCGTGACCCAAACCAGAATTACATCTATCAAACCACATGTTTGTGAAAAGTTTCTAAAAACTTATTGGAGTGACATGGGTTAACAAAATTATACAGGTTTCAGGTACACAATTCTACAACACATAATCTGTGCACTGTATTTTGTGTGTCTACCGCCCCAAGTCAAATCTCCTTCCATCACGATGTGTCCCCCCAATACCCTCCTCCACTCCCACCCTGCATTGCCATATTGTTGCAACGTTCATGAATGTCCTTCCATTTTTTCTTTTTTGCTCGATCCCTCCACCACCCCACCCAGCTCCCCCACCCCAACAGCTGTCAGACTGCTCTCTATTTTTGAGTATCTCCCTGTTTTGCTTATTAGTTCATTTGTTCATTAAATCCCACATATGAGTGAAATCACATGGTACTGGTCTTTCTCTGACTTTCTTATTTCGCTTAGCATAATACCCTCAAAGTCATCCATACTGTCACAAAGGGTAAGACTTTCTTCTTTTTTAAGACTGAGTAGTATTCCATCGTATAACTGTACCACAGCTTTTCATATCCACTCATCTACTGATGGACACTTGGGCTGCTTCCAAATCTTAGTTATTGTAAATAATGTTGCAAGAATATGGGGTACATATATTATTTCTACTTAGTCTTTTGAGTTTCTTTGAATAAAAACCACGTGATCATATCAATAGATGCAGAAAAAACATTTGATAAAATCCAGCACCCATTTATGATAAAACTCTCAGCAAAGTGGGAATAGAGGGAAGATACCTAAGCATAATATATGCCATATATGGTAAACCCACTGCCAACATCATACTCAATAGGCAAAAACTAAAATTGTTTCCCTTAAGATCAGAAACAAGATGAAGATATCTTCTTCTACCATACTTATTCAACATAGTACTGGAAGTCCTAGCCACAGCAATCAGACAAAGAAGAAATAAAAGGCAACCAGATTGGGAAGGAAGAAGTAAAACTGTCATTCTTTGCAAATGACAGTGCAAAGAACCCTAAAGATCCCACCAAAAAACTAAGAGAAATGATAAATGAATTCAGTCAAGAAACAGGTTACAAAATGAAATCAGTTGCATTTTTATACACTAAATAATTAATTGTGAGAAAAGGAAACTAAGAAAACAATACCTATTTAGAATTGCATCAACAATATATAGTAGCAAAGAATAAATTGAACCAAGGAGGTAAAAAGGCCTGTCTGTACTCAGAAAATTATAAAACACTGAAGAAATTGAAGAAGATACAAAGGGTAGAAGCACATACTGTGTTCATGAATAGGAAGAATTAACATCATTAAAATGTCCATACTGCCCAAAGCAATCTAAAGATTCAACACAATTCCTATCACGATACCAATGGTGTATTTCGCAGAATTAGCATAAACAATACAAAAATTTATAATGAACTACAAAAGACCCTGAATAGTCACAGCAATCTTGAGAAAGAAGGACGAAATTAGAGGAATCACACTACCTGATATCAAACTATATTACAATGCTGTAGTAATCAAAACAGCATGGTACTGGCATAAAATACATATAGATCAATGGAACAGAATAGAGACCTCAGAAATAAACCTGACCTTTATGGTCAATTAATACTTGACAAAGGAAGCAAAAACATACAATGAGGTAAAAACAATCCATTCAATAAATGGTGAGAAAAGTGGACAGAACAATGCAAGAAAATGAAACTAATCCACCTTCTTACATGATACACAAGAATAAACACAAAATGAATTAAAGACTTAAATGTAAACTTCAAAATCATAAAAATTCTAGGTAAAAACATAGGTAGCAAAATCTTGGCCATTTCTTGTAGTAGTATTTTTTCTAATATACCTCCTCAGGCAGAGGAAACAAAGAAAAAATTAACTGATAGAACTAAATCAACCATAAAGTTTTTGCACCACAAAGGAAACTATCAACAAAATGAAGACAACCCACTGAACACATTTGCCAATGATAAATATAATATGGGGCTAATATAAAAAAAGGTAAAAATAACTTACACAACTCAACACGAAATATCAAACAACCCAATAAAAATGGGCAAAAGACCTGAATGAACACTTCTCCAAAAAGGGCATGCAGATGGCCAACAGACATATGAAGATGTGTTCAACGTGCCTAATCATTAGAGACATGTGAATTCAAACCACAGTGAGACATCATCTTACACTTGTCAGAATGGCCAACATTAATAAATCAACAAACACACAAGTGTTGGCGAGGTTGTGGAGAAAAGGGAATCCAAGTGCATTGTTGAAGGGAATATAAATTGGTGCAACCACTGTGAAAAAAAATATGGAGTTTTCTCAAAAAGTTAAAAGTGAATGTGCCTTATGACCCAGCAATTCCACTTTTGAATATATATCCAAAACACTAATTCAAAAGGATATATACCCTTATTTTCATTGCAGCATTATTTACAGACTTTACAATGTTGGAAAACTTACAAGTTCCAGTAACTAATTGCACAAAACTAGTCTATGCCTAAGATTTAAATTCTGAAATATGTTACACTATATTTATACTTACATCTATGTTTGTTTTTGCTTTTCAAAATGAATTTACATGAACTCATCCTGTTCAAGGGTTATTCTGCTGATGGATTGGACTAGGGGTTTCTGTTCTGTTGGAATACAGTGCGCAAGTAAACTTGTGATGTCATTTCAGAGAGAGGGTCCTGTCTCCACCTGCTTCTCACACTTCACAACCCTCTAATCTGAAACACAATGTTTTTTTTTTCATTCCACAGTAAACAATCAAACAGCAAATGTAATTATTTCCTAAATACTATAAGGATAAATTATTTTTAACTTGTTGAAATCAAAGGAGAAATTACTGAAAAAATCCTTTGTGATATATTTGAGTCTTAACTTTGATAAGATCGTCTTACGAAGCTGGTGGACAGATTAGAGAAGAGACATGTGGTTTTTTCACCTTTATACATTACCTGCCACACTAAAAACACTTCTCAAAGACATGACCATGGAGCTGAGAGGAAAGCAGGGAAGGGTGTGAATGTGTAGTAATGGTGGAAATGGAACGTGTCAGGGATATACCCACAAGGCCACAGGACCATAACTTTTTACCCAAATTAAAGCTAGATATCAATATTTTATGTTTGCAATTAATTTTAAACTAATTTAATTTTAGTGGGGATGGCTGGGGTGGTGGGGTGGAGTAGGAGGAAAAGTCAGAAACTATATTTGAGCAATATAATTCAAAATTATTTAATAAAAAAGTTTTAACTAATGTTTAAAATTTCCCTTGCGTGATATATTTTTTCTAAATAAGCTGAAAATTGTGTTTCAAGTATATTTTTTACTTAGTAAATTATCATTTGTTTTTATTAGCTGTAAAGTAGTTTCTTTATGGTTTTATTTATGTAACTCTTTGCAGTAGAATCATTATTGGAGCTGTTAGTTTTTGTTTTCTGTTTTCCCACAGAGGTTAATTCTAATGAACTAAATTGTTTCTATACTGTATATAATTCAATGTAGTTGTCATAATGTTTTCTGATTTGAAATGCTGTGACTTATTTAGTTTCAAATTGCTGAATCTGCTGAGTCAGTACTAAATGTATACAGTATTACTTTGAATCAAATCATCAATTACTTTTTTCAAGCACTTCCTGGAACTTCCTGAAAAGTATTTTTGTCTTTCACAAATCCTCCTGTAGAGCTTTACAGCTTTCTTCACAGGACACCCCACCATCAGCCCAGTGAAAATGCAGCTTTGAAACAGATGTCAAGGGCATTTGCTCTATGTCTGAACTCATCCTCAATACTCCTGATTAACGGTGGGATTTCCATGTGTAACTGGGACAGCTAGTCTTTGGATAAAATCTTCCCTTCTATCAATTTCCAGGATAGGTGACAGAAAGATTTTCCTGTGTAAAGGTGTTTGTTTCAAGGTGAAAATAAATTAAAATCTCAATACTTTGTGCTGTATCTCCTCTTACCACTAAGATTATTTGCTATAATCTACTCACATATATCATTTGCTATAGACATTGTTTACTGAGATATATGTTGGGAAAGTTATGTTAAGACCCTTACAATGTATAAAACCTCTTCATATTAAGCTGTTATGTATTGTAAGAAGTTCAACCCCTCAATCAGATTTCAAAAAATGAATGAGAAATTATCTTCCAGTAATATTAAAACATCCATATGAGCCCATAACTACTCTGAATTTTGAAAATGCAAAGGAAAAATCTATTTGGACATAAACACCCCACTAAAATCAGTGTCTCCAGAAACACTTCCCAGAGTAAATTATGTTAAAAAATTTAATCTCAAAGGCTGATGATCTTGTCTGGAGCTGTGGGCAAAATTATAGCTATCAGGTTTATCTAAGAAAGGAAATTAAAAACTCTTTACTTAGCATTCACAGGAGAAACATTTTTTAACTTTATTTGGGAATAATTGACCAATACAATTGTATACATTTAAAGTGAATGACAGCCCTGGCTGGTGTAGCTCAGTGGATTGAGCACGGGCCTGGGAACGAAACAACCATGGCTCGATTCCCAGTCAGGGCACATGCCTGGGTTGCAGGCCAGTTCCCAGCAGGGGACACACAAGAGGCAACCACACATTGATATTTCTCTCCCTCTCTCCTTCCCTTCCCATCTAAAGATAAATAAAATTAAATTAAATTAAAAAAAATAAAATAAAGTGAATGACATACTTATTTGATATACATGTGCAATATGGAATAATGCCTAGTCAAGATAATTAACGCATTGATCATCTCACATACTTACCTTTTGTGAGCGTGTGTATTTGTTGATAATACTTGACATCTACTCCCAACAGCTTTCAAAAATGCAGGACAACACACTTTTCATTGAATTGAATTGAATGGTTCGAATTGGACACTCCTTTTCTTACCAGTGTGTGCCATGGCTTCAAAAAAGGGCTTCTGCTCCTGGTGCAATGGCTGTGGTTACCAGAAACTCCCACATTAGCTGAAATAAAAACTATGTTACTGTAAAATAATATCACCACACGTTTTTAATTATTTGAACCATAGAACAGGCTAATTTAGCCCAGTACCTACATTAGATTTATAATATTAATGTAATTATAGTCATAAAAGTCCTTGATTATATCTCACTAGTTTCTGAAATGTACTCAGGAAAGGTGTTGATACGCAATGGGTTCCTTTTGTCCATATCTTTGCCTCAATATCTTCTGTCTTAATAAAGTGAATTTATAGTGTGTGTGCATGTGTGCATACAGCCAACAGTGATCGATAAAAAATTGAAAATGTGTTGACACTCCTGAAGTTGTACTATGATTATGTGAGGAACAATTCTCTGGAATAAAATTCATGGTTCTCATTTAGCCTTGAGAAAAACAAAATGGAATTTTATGTTCCGTCCTGTAAATTGAAGTTTAAGGCCACACAGATTAACAATAAAATAATAAGATAGAAACCTTAAAAAAGAGAAATGTTAAGGCTTTTTTTGTGTCTAAATAGGTAAGCTGTTTAATAATGAATTTAAAGCTTAAATAATGAATTTAAGTTCTTAAGGATTAAAAAAACCTAAGAAGTAAAACTGTATTTTCAAGGCAAGCCTACATTTTCTACACCAAAAGATAATTAATATTCGAAGCTTTATGTAAGAACTAGCTTTTCTTTTACTGCTCTTACCCATTAACATTAACTTAAAGAAATAGAATATAAATATTATGTTGAATAGCTGGAAAATTACATAATCATTATAATAGATTATTTTTAGTGACTTGCTATAATGTAATAAAATCTGTGATTTAGAAAACATAATTAAAAATGCTTTGGCTTTTTCCTATACCTTTGTTTTGTCCGATAAACCAAACAGTTGTGCGCCAATGTATCCTGAAGGGAACGCATGTGGACCTCAGCCACGAGAGCTGGGAGGGGGCAAAGCCAGGCTCCTTCAGAGACCCTCGACTTGCTCAGAGACTGAGCCCAATCAAGTCAGCCACACAGTGCAAGGTGGGAGAATAATAGTTCAATATAAAAAGCAGCATCTGAGCACAAGGTAAAAGTTCTGTAACAAGTGCTCAAATGCAGATTTTAAAAAATCCCCCTTCTGGAGGGCTCCAAAATTTGTAGTCCAAGAAGGCCTGAGAACTGTGAGCACATGAGTTGTCTGGGGAATGGATTGTGTGTGCAGTTGCTGGACAGGCTGACTGATTCTGTACAAATTTCTGGTGGTCCCAAGGTTTTTTAAAGTCATCTCTATATACAGCAATTCAGAGTTCAACACATAGGGTGCCAAATACTTCACTGTGATTCAATATAACTGAGCCTGTTTAAATTGGGGAGGGGGTAGAAAGTGAGGTAGTAAGGGCAGGGTCACACTTTAGCTTGGAAAATAGCATTAATAGCCTCATCAAATATGGACATAACACTTATATACCAGGACATGAGGCACTAGCCTAGGTGACAGACATACTTTCTTCCTTCAAGGATTACAGTCTACTGAAGGCACCGACAACGTACAGACTCTTTGTCGAAAACCAATGACAGACTGAGATAAATCATTGTGAGAGACCTGCTTTAGATTGGGTGGTCAGAACAACACGTCTCTGAGGTAGTTTACATTGGGAAGGTAGTCAAACAAAGGCAACAGGGTTGAACGCTCCAGACAGAAGCGACAGTGGAGAGAGTATTTAGCAGAGTATCAATAAAAGGAAATCATGACAGGCAGATGGCAAACCATGCAAAGCACAATAGGCCATGAGGACAGACACTGCCTCTGGTGTTATAGGTGGGAAGAAGGGGAAGATACATTGAAATGGCTATAGTTTTGTAGCTTTGAACTTGGACAATACGGGAACTCTCTTTTCCTACTGAAGGGTGAATTGAAATCCGCTGACAGTGAGGGTGGAGGAGTAGGAGTGAGGGAAGTTTGAAGCAAGAGAAGGTATGAGATAATTATTTTTAATGTGACAGATTAAACCTACCAAAAAAGTTAGTATTGCAAGACAGAGTTACATGCCAAATTGAGGTGTGAGGTCAGGCACCCCAGGAG
>PVKM010041213.1:0-13209 GCA_004027735.1 Carollia perspicillata
CCCAAGACAACTCTTCTTCTTCCAGTGTGGCCCAGAGACGCCAAAAGATTGGACACCCCAAAATATTAAACAGCACGTGATTCTGTATGTGTTGGGGACCCTGTTCAAGATTTCTTAGCAAAAGAGCGGAGTCATCATCTCACATTACATTTTAGAAAGAATATAACTTGGGGAGAGGCAGAGTTAAGGAGAATCTCTTACAACAAATGATGAAGTGCACAGTAGCCATGGAAATGGAAAGTAGGCTTACGGAGATTTTCAACAGTCTGAGAGGGAGAATGGGAGACTCACAGCTTTCCGGCCTGAACATGGAGTGGAACTAATTGGGACTGCAAATAAAAGAAACACTCCCGGGTGGAAAGAGGAGGAGAAACCGGGTTCCATTTTGAACACAAGGAGGGGAAAATTCAGTTATTTCATTTTGATTATTCAAGTTAAAAAAAATTGAAGCCGAACATTACAGAAGGACAAGAATGTGTTATGATGCTGAGGTATAGGCAGCAGGCCCCAAAGAGCAAAGCACTGCACATTCTCTTCTGGGAGGAGGGGGAGGGGGAGGGAGAAGGAAGAGGAGGAAGAAGAAGGAGGAGGGCAGGGGAGGAAATAAGGAGGAGAAGAAGAAAAGGAAGAGGAAGTATAATTTTTCTAGCAACATTTGTGATGAACTATTGCTTTAATTACTCAAAGGTAGGCAGGATGAATTTGGATTCCAAAACACAAGGAAAGTATTCGCCTCTGGAAAAGGTGAGCTGGGAGACTAATGTGATCCTATTTATTCAGCTAGCCTCTCCTTGACTGATAAAAAATGTATACAAAACCTTACTGCATCGTCAAGTCCCTAGTACGTGCAATTGCTAACTCGAGGTTCACAAAAAGTGTAAATCGAGGGAATTTAAAAACCAATCATGGTGCTCTGAAGGGAACAGGTATTCCCAAATTCTGTGTGCTTTAGAATAATCTCACAATTAAAACCGTCTATACTTTCCAAAATCATCATTCGATATTTAATAGTGTATAATCTATAGTAATAACAAGATTAGAACTCACCAGTTTATAAAACTCTTTCATTACCTGATCACATTAAGAGAAGTTTACAACTGGTTCCACATGTTCATGCATATCAGAAAAGAGAGTTTTGGAAAATAAAAACGATAGTTTTGGCAGATTGCATTTGTTAGTACAAATCACTAAGTTTAAACTATTTCTGACCCCTGCTCTAGGGTTAAGCCCGGGAATTGTTCTTTGTTATCATTTGGTCTGTAAATACATCACAGAAGGCAGGTGTCCGCCCTGGACACATTGGGGTAGGGGAAGGCCCCGTGCCAGAGCAAAAGGTTGTAGTTTAGTTCACTCATGCATTCATTAGGAGAATTCTGACAAGCTTCAGCTCTTCCAGTATGCCTGGCAACACAAAGAAATTCTGTGGAAAAAGTCCTGCACAAAACAATTTCTTCTGCCCTGGTCAGGTTAGAGCGTCATCCCACACACCCAGAGGTTGGGGGCTGGATTCCCAGTCAGGGCACGTGCCTGGGTTGTGGGTTCAATCCCTTTCAGGGCAAGGATGGGAGGCAACGAATCGATGATTCTTTCTCTCTATCTTCCTCTCTCTCTAAAATCAATAAACATATATACTTTTTAAAATTTTAATTGTTCCTTTCTTCCTTTCCTGAAACAGAAAATATGAGTTTCCCAAGAACTGATCTCCAAAGAGCAAATGAAATAGAAATTCCAAACAAGCGCCTATGTGGGACATGTAACTAACAAAAGGCCACATGTGCCTCCCGGAATCCTACTCATTCGTCGGGACTAACTCAGACTGTGGCTCCTCCGGGACACCTTTCCGGTTCCACCCTCCGGGTACACTTGCTGACCACACCCTCATTCCCAGGACTCACGGTGCAGTCTACGAGGTACCTGCACTGAGACAGTAACGGAGTAATCCACGCAGTTCCTTCTCAGTAACCCACTTCGAGACCCCCACTGCAGTCTCCCTGCACCAGGCACCCGGGAGACGCTAATTAATAAGTGTTAGGGGAACACTCTGAAGACTTGGAATGCTGCATGGTCATTTCAATGTGCCTAATCATTTCTTAAAACATTTTGGAAGTTCTTTTGGAACTGATTTTTTAAATGTTTTACAGATATGTCCAGGAATAGCGAGTCTTGACCTTCCAGGTTAGACCCTATTTTATCTCAGAAACTGACAAAAGCCATACAAAAATCAAGCCCGTATCTCTGTCCATTGTCTCTTCTCTCCCCCTTGACGCTATAGGATGGTCCCTTCTGTTTCCAGACCAACTGCTCCACAAGTAAATGTGTTGAATGAATGAACAAGTGAGGAAGTGAGGGAAATGGAGAACAAACTGGCATTCAAAAATGAGGGATGTGATTGTCAAACTGCTATAACCAGGCTCTGTCCTGACCTTGGCCACCCTCAGCTCTGACAACAAAAAGAACAGTGATCAGGTCCCTCCTCATCCTAGATGCACTAAGACTTTCCCATTTATACAAATAAGATGCCTTGCAGATGACGGACAATGGTGCCAAGACCTGCTCCGACATGAAGGAGGGACTTCAGTGGCCCCTGACTTTGACAGGGACCGAAGGGACTAAACTGGTTGTGACAAGAAGCAGAGGTTACTGGGCCCATGGCAAGGCAATAACTGCCATCCATCGCTCTTACCTGCTGCGACGTCCGGCTCCAAATAACTCAGCAGTAAGAACACCTTGACCAGTGACCCCAGTGACTCTGGCCAAGTGGCTTTCAAGTGCATCACTCCCCACTCTCCCGAACTGCCTCGCTTTCCTCCACAGTGGCCTCCAGCTTCATGAATACCATTTTCTGTTTCCCAAACACCCAAGCCTAGCTCCTTGTTGCCTAGCAAGCGTCCAGCTCAAGTGTGTGTCTGACCTCTCAGAAGTCAGACCTCAGACCTCTCAGAAGTCAGTCCCACCTTGATGGGAAATGAGGGGCAGGGAAGAGAGGAGGGAAAGAAGACACTGCCTGGATTTATACACGTGACTGCATTTAATCCACACAACAACCCTCTAAGGCATGTGGTATTGTACCCAGAAAACTGGGGCTCAGATAGCTTAAACAGTTTGTATGAAACCTCACACCTGTATAGAGAACCTGAATCCTGAACAGTTATAAGACTCCGGAGTCCACAGTAGTTCCATTGTATGTGACCCCTATGAAAATGCAGGTTAAACCAGTAAGATTGACTTCATCATTGGGCGTATCGCTTGCTCTGAAGACCAGTCCAATAGAATAGCGACTTTTCAACCAGCATGCCCCCAAGAAGTTTTAAAACATGCAATCCCTGACTTTTTAGTCACTGGCACTAACCTCTTTTCCCTTGGATTGTCTAATAAGAAAATTACAACACAACAATAGCCATCCAGGGGGAAAGAATCAAAATCATACCTATTTGTCAGATTGGCAAAAACATATATATTTTGATGTGCTGCAGAATTTTAGTCATTAGTTTGTGTGTGCCGTGAGACGGAAAGGGTTGAAAGTTGCTGCACTAGAAGAATCTTCAAAATGTTTTATGAGCGATGGTAGCGTTATGGGAATACATTGATAAATTTCCAGATGACTCATTGATACTCCCTTGAGTTTCTTCTCTCTACATGGAGTCGGAGTAATGAAAAAGGAACCAGAGGGGATGGGAATGGAGGGGGAGACATGAGGTGGGACAGGACTCAGCCTTACACGTGTAGACCCAAACAGATGTGGGAATTTTCATTCCTTTTTCCCAGGCAAATCCAATAAAGATGTCTATATCTCTTGTCTGAAATCAGCTTGAAAGGTTTTCCCCTCCCACCTTAAGTGATTTTGTATAGAGCACATAATTCAACTTTAGTTCCTATAGCACGGTTGCTTCCTTCAGTGTTTTTATAATATCATTCAAAGCAAGTTCTTTATTTTATCTTCGGCCATCAAAAGCAGAATGCCAACAACGTTGAACATATTAGCTGTATTAGAGAGAAAACACCGTGAAACCCTACAGACCTTGATTATGGGGGCAATGAAAAATTCACGTCCTGCTCTGGTGAAGCCAAGCTTGGGCAGGGTCAGCGAGACGCCGTCAAAGCGTAGCGATGAAGTTCCCAACCTGCTGCTGCAGATAAATGGTTTTCATTGCACTGTTTGCTTGTGCTTGATAAGGCGACTGGGTGGACTCAGATTGTTTGCGATGCCCCGAAGGCAAAGGACGTTATAGCATCCAAGGTCCTCGCCACTCACTCTTGCTCTGCTCGGGAAGGTGCTTGTCCTCATTCCCAAGATAACGACAGAAAACATTCCACTTCTGATCGTGTATTAAGTTTGCTCTGGAATGAGTAAATGTAACTCCCAGAGAGTCCCAGTGAGGCTTTCGTGTGGATGTTTGTGTGTGTTCGCTAACCTGTAGGTAGACCCAAGGAAGACTGCTCCTCACCCATGAGTTCAAGTCCGAGACCACAGCAGGACAAACATCAAAACACAATACATACTCTCCCCTCGGAGCTGAGGATTCTCATAAGTATTCTATTTTCCCCATAACCGTAAAATAGGATGGTTATGGTCTGAATGTTTGTATCCACCTGCCCCCCAGAACTCAGATACTGAAGGAAGGTAAAAGGATTGGCTGTGAACCATGTATACGTAGCACACGGGCACAAACAACGGTGTGGGGACAGCCACAGGGAAGGAGGGTTGGGACTAGGCACAGGTGGGCAAAGGCGGAGGGAAATGGGGACAGAAAACACTTGCTTGAGGGGGTGGGCCCACGGTGCAGGGTGCAGATGATGTTTCGTTGAGTTGTACACTTGAAACCGGCATGATTTTGGGAGCCAATGTCACCCCAATAAATTCAATTATAAAAAGTTTTTAAATAAAATAAACTGAATTTTAAAAATAAAGACTATATTTATTTTTTTAAATCCGTAACGTAATGATACTGTGAGGCGGGACCTTTGGGAAGTGATTGGTCCCTGGAGGGGGAGCCCAAGGGAAGGAAGCGGTGCCCTTACATCAGCGGCCCAGAGAGCTCACTCTCCCCCTCCCCCCTCTGCCCCCCACCAACAGGTGAGGCTGCAGTGAAAACATGGGTGTCCATGAGGAGAACATGCCTTCACCAGACACCAGACCTGCCCGAACCATAACCCTGAACTTCCCAGCTCCAGAACTGTGAGAAATAGGCCATGGTTCCTGAATTAATGTCACTTAGTGCAGCTCGGCGCTTTCCTTTAAACCACGCTCCTTCACTGGGGCAGGGAGGGAGGTAATGGTTAGAACGGAGGCTGGCCCACCAGGACCCAGCGCCCCAGGGGCAGCAGCAGGGGGCAGCTGGAGGCAGAGCTGCCCATCTCCTTCCCTGCGCCTGGCCCTGGGGCCAAGGAGCCCTGAAGGCTGCTGCACTGCCCTGAGCAGCTTCTGGCTCTGTTCCCAACTCTTTCTCCATCCCTAGCATCAGCCAAGGACAGAAATTGTTGACACAGAAATGTCCAACTGGGTGGTAAGATTTTAGGAATCCGTCACCCAGTCGGAAAACCTCTCTTGCGGGTCACGTGTGTTATGCACCAGTAATCTGAGAGGTTTCGGTCACCTACAGCAAACGTTCGGTCATCGTGACTTTCTCCTAAAGCCTAGCTGAGGCTGAAAGTAGAGGGTGACGTGAGCACCAGGAGGCACAGAGCTGGCCTTGGTGGGTGAAGCGCTTCAGAAGCAATCGGCCTACACTGAAAGCCAACAGGGACTGGGAACCCCTCGGGAAAGGACGGCCTGGAGGCAAAGAGGGGGCCTGAAGCCCTGCCCCTGTCCAAACCGATCACGTCGGCATGTCTGATACGGCACCCCAGCCATGAGGTTAACTTTATGGTGGTGCATATGCATAGCACACAATTTACCATTTGTGAGTGCATAGTTCAGTGACACGGAATGGAATGCCTTCACACGGCTGTGCAACCGTCATCACCGTCCGTCTCCAGACTCTTCCATCATCACGGCAAAAGCAGCGTCCCCATTGAACAGTAACTCTCCACCCCCATGCCCCGCCCCCAGGCCCTGGTGACTTTAGTCCATTTTCTGCCTCTATAAATTTACCTACTCTAGGCATTCCATGTAAGTGGAATATCATATAATATTTGTCTTTTTATGCCTCACTTACTTCCCTCAGCATATGCTTTCAAGGTTCGTTCACACTGTTGCAAGGATCCAAATTTCATTTCTTTTTATGGCTGAATAACATTCCACTGTGCGTAGATACTACTACCTTCCGTTGGTTCATTTACCCATCAGTGGGCTTTTGGGTCATTGCCATCTTCTGGCGTTTGTGACTAATAGTGCTATTAACCAGGGTGTACATGTGCCCTTCAGAATCCCCGCCTTCAGTTCTCCCGAATCCGCGCCTGCCTGTGAATTAGATCACTGGGTCCTATGGTGACTCTACATTCAGCTTTTTGGGAACTGACACACTGGTTTCCACCGCCACCGCCCACTTTACATTCCCACCAGCCACACATGAGGGTTGCAGGTTTCCACATCTTCCCAACACTTGTCTTTTATTAATAACAGCCATCCTAATGGGCATGCATGAGTCTTTTTAACGCCACTCCTGTGATTTTACTGTGTGAGCGGGGAAAAGAGCATGGGTCCGAGGCTCAGGTATTTTATCTAGGTAAATGGGACAGACAAAACCTATCTTGATGAGCTGCTGTCACGATGAGACTGCCCGTAGGGGGCAGTCAGCACGTGTCCATCCCTCTCTTGTCCCCTTACTTTCCTCCCTCCTAGAAAAACGGTGAGGTTTTAAACGATGTAGATTTGACATGAGGTCGATTTCAACTTCCGTTTTGCTTTACTTACAGATCTTGCCTCGGATGTCGAGTGTGGCCTCCATCACACGTAAATAGCACTGAACCTGCACGTAGACTTCCTCCCTAATGAAGTCCTTACTCCTCGGCTCTACTAATAAACAAACAAGGAGCAGCTGTCATGCTCGAGAAACCAGTGAGATTATACTCTAAAATGATAGCTCTGGCAATACTTTCAGTTGGTTGAATAATTGAATAATTCCAACAAGTTGTCCAGTGAAATTAATAGAGAACTTTGGAACCGCAGTGTCCCAAAATACTTGGCGACAAAGTATTTTAAAGTAAAGCGTACATGTATGACAACTTAGAAATGCTTTCAGAGATAATTAACAAAGGCTTTTATTTTTAATTAACGTGTTTTCTTTCATCTCTCAGCCACAAACCACGGCTTAGTTTATCTGCCGGACAGTCATTGCATGTTCTTTATAAAACGCTGCAGCTCAGTAATAATGTTATTACTGGGCTCCTGACAGAACCCACGGAAGGCCCCAGGAGCCACAAACCAATCAAGCCAACTAAGCAACGTCTAAAGCGTTTGCAACAAAACACTGAACCATTGATCTGCAGCGAACCCGGAATCAAAGGACGATAAAGAACAGGAGCTCCGGCTGTGCTTTCTGCAGTGCGTTCCACAACCAGGGATCGATGGAGCATCGGGAAACCCAGAGCTGTTGTGGCTCACTGCTGTGCACTTATCCTACGGTGTCGTGATGTAGCAAACCCAAACAAAACAACCGTGTACAGTGGTTTTCAGCATGAACTCAAAAGAAGGTGTTCGAGCAAACAAAACGGCTCGCAATTATTATCTATTTGCTCACATCAGACTGTTCACCGTTTTCACATGCTCCTCTATGCAATCCAAAACTTCCGAAGATCAGCTTTGGGGAAACTGCTCCAGTCAACGGGTCTGATTGGCAGGCTTCCCCTCCCCCGCCATCCTGCCCTGTGTTTCACTTCCTCGCCCCTCTGGCGTCACAGGTGCTGTGAGGGAATCTGTTAGGTGGCCAGATGTGTGTCGGCCAGTTGGGGAAGGTCTCTCTACAGAACTGACGCTTAGGCTTTGAGACCCACAGTGGAGTCTCTCAAACTTCAACCAGCACATCAATCCCCTGGGGACTTGGTTAAAGTGCGGGTCTGATTCCTTAGGTCTGGAACGGGGCCTGAGCCCTAACCAGCTCCTAGGGATGCCCACGCTGCTGACTTCTGCCACCACGTAGAGCAGCGTGGACATGAATGAACGCTAGCCCTCGAAGGAAGAGGAGTGCGTCAGGGCCCAGGCAGCCCAGTCCAGGCCCGCCCACAGGTCTGAGGAAAAGAGCAGTGAGACACATACGTACTTGTGTAGAGATGAAGCTGAAAAGGTAGCCAAGAGTTAGGTCGCTGTGTTCAGCACCCCCTCGATAGAAGGTCCTGGGCTGGGCTCTGGGTGAGCCGAAATAAGTAAGGCAAACCTCGTTCCCAGTTCCCCAAAAGCTTGCAGCCTAGCAGAGCTACCTCATGAGCAAGAGACATGATCTCATTGAAATCTTTAAAGGGTGTCTCCGGAAAAATCAGCCAAAGGAGACTTGCAGAGGAGAGAAATTCAAGCTAGAGGAAGACGTCCACTCTACTGAATGCTCCCGAAACACCACTGACCTTAAACACAGGAAGGATGTTGGTGATTGCTGTGGACTCCATCGTGTTCCCCCCAAATTTATGTGTGGAAGCCCTAACCTCAGGACCTCAGAACGTGGCTCTGAACAGAGATCAGGCCTTTAAAGGGGTAATTAAGGTTAAATGAGGTCCTGTAGGTACACCCTGATCTATACAACTGGTGTCCTTATAAGAAGAGGAGATTAGGACACAGGCAGAGGGGCAACCACGTGAGGACACAGAGAGAAGGCCATTTGTACCAAGGACAGAGGCCTCGGAAGTAACCGAACCTTCAGACACCTTGATCTTAGACTTCTTGGACTTCTCTAGAACCGTAAGAAAATAAATGTCTGTTCTTTGAGCCCCCGAGTGTATAGTATTTTGTTAGGACAGCCCTAGCAAACTTATACAATGACCTTAGCGAAAGTAGTTTAATGAACTTGGTGAAAGTGAAAGCCACATTGGCCTGGATAAAGAGTGAAAGAAAAATGAGGAAAAGGAGACTGTAAACGTGGGATGTCCTTGAGGAAAATCTGGCCATGATGGAAGAGGGCGGATGGCTTGGTAGCTAGAAAGGCATGCAGAGGTGAGGGTAGTGTCTCTCCTAGAGGAAAGATAAGACTTCTTCAATGAAAGGTTTACATATTTAAATGCTGAGAGAAAACATCAAGAAGGAGAGAGGCTGAAGATACAGATGAGAAATGGAAAAGTGATGAGCAGAACCCCTGAGAAGGCAGGAGAAGGAGGGACCCAGAAAGCCTGTAGAAATCCCATTGAGGGATCTTTTACCCGAAGAGTAGCACGTCCTCCATGGCCCCCGGACCAAGGGAGCTTATAACCAACAGGTAATACGGTGCATGAGCTAATTCAGTCACCCCGTGTGTTCCAAGGGGCAGACAAGGGCACCTCCCTTGTACGTATGAAGGAAGAAGGGGCGGAGGGATGGAGCGGGCTTCCTGGGGTCACAGAGTCAGTCGGCTTCAGACCCCCAGGCCCCAGGCATGAGTGCACACCAGAAATGAGGCTGCGTCTGATGCCACGGCAGTTCTTATGTTTCCATCTTAAAACCCAGAAATTTCTTAGTAAGATTTCTATTCATTTACAAAGTCCAAATCAGGAGGTGAGCACCTCAACATGTTTCGTTACACATATCCCCAGACACAAGCAGAAATTCCCTTGTCTGTTTATTTATAGGAGCTCAGTAACTCTGGGTCAAAGAGTGAGAGAAAACTCAAGTTTCCAAAAGTTATTTTGAAGTGATGAACTAACGCCAGCACCCTAGGTGAAGGAAGTCCTAATTAAGAGGAAGGTGATGAAGTTCAAAATGGAAGGATTTCACAGGAACCTGAGATTTGGTGGGAGAAGGGGAGAGGAAAATGACACAGAGACAGAGGCCTTGGTCAGGGGGAGGGGAACATGAGAAACATCAAATCCAAAGGGCCTGTGAGAACCATCAGATCCCTAGGACTAAGCCCCGGGTGGGAAAATCTCTGAAGGAAATGCGCTCCCACTCCCGGGAGGCAGCAAACAGGATTTGGGTAAAAAGCTTTTTAGTTTTATGGCTGGGGAGGTAGCAGCAAAGAAAATGAACTTCCAGCCAGTGATTCTTTTTCAAGCCCTGCCAATTCCCGTGTCTGTGGAAACTGTGAAGAATGTCCAGCCTCGTGGTGAAAGGAGTTGCCACAGACCCCGACTTACCTGCGTTCAAGCGTGGCAACATCCCTAAGCCTGTGCTCCAGCCGCATGGTCGCTGTGCTGCGTCACCAGGGCCACAGGCCGCAGAGGCTGGGGAGGCCCGGACTGCTGAAGGAAACCGCTGATGAAAAGCAGCATCTCTCCTCACTGGCAGCAATACCAATACCGTGAGGCATATCTCTTTTGGAGCTTTCCAAACCACTTCAAAAGCAAGTTTTCTGGCTCGGATCAAGGAAGCTAGGCAAATTGCCCAAGTGTGTAGCCACCGGCCAAGATATTGATGAGGGAAGGCAGCTGGGGACCCACGCGGAGGCCGCGGGACCGTCCTTCTCCGAGGTCTGTTTACCTCCACCAGGTGTGGGCAGCGCTGGAGGGAACTGAGGGGTTTCTGGGCTCTGCAGCCAACCCAGCGGTGGCCAGCTCCCCGGAGTCCTCACACCACCCTGCCCCACCCCCTGCCCGCTTCACGGTGGCCTGCCCGGGCTCGCTGTGCCCAGACTTGTCTTTTGTCCCTGTCAAATCTGAGCAGTCCTGTGTCTGTCCCCATTTGGACTATATACGCTAATTTGGTAAATCCATTAAGTGAAATATTGCCCGCAGATGGGCTTGCCAAGGACCAAGCTCAGTTCCGCTGCCTCTGCCGCTGAGTCAAGGCCTGTGGAGGCTGAACGGCTGGAACTTGAGTATGAGATCTGACGAGGCTTTCCGTGTCTCTACCTCAGCCCTTTGCTCCTAAGTTTCCAAAGAAATTTTCCCTAATTTAACCAAAAGAGAGACTCATCTGTCATTTGAATGTGGAAAAGCCAACAGGACAGAGAACTTGGAGACAGCCTTTCAGGGCCCCCAAATTACATGAAGTTGATCAACAAAACTCTCCCCGCCCATTCTTGTCCCCAAGCTCTGCAAATAGCCACTTTTAGCCACAGAGCTTCGGTGGCCACTCCTCTCTGTGACAGTGACAGTTGAGGAGTAATTCCCGAGGTCTAATGACTTTGAAGAATCAAAGAAAGAACTCCCTCGTGAAGAGACAGCGTAAATGTGGTGCTTGGTCTGGAGTTTGAATGGCTGCAAGTCACCGCACCATTTCTTCCTAGCTGTGTGATTCTCAGTGTCTCTGGTCCTCAGTTTTACCCTCTCTAAAATGGGACTAACAGTACATACATCAGATTATTGTTGTGATGGTTGAATGTGAAATTATTCCAAATTATTTATTATGCCCAGTGCTTTTTTTTTCTTGACTTTTTTAATGGGATATTTCAAACATGTGCAAAATAAACAAACACAACAGACTCCTAGATACAAAGAAAGAACAGACTGACAGCTGTCAGAGGGGATGGGGGTCGGGGGCTGGGTGAAAAGGACGAAAGGATTAAGGAAAAAAAAAACCTCATAGACACAAGAGTATGGTGATTGCCAGAGGGAGAGGGAGGGGGATGAAGCAGAATTGAGTAAAGGGGGAATAAATGGTGATGGAGGGAGACTCAGCTTTGGGTGGTGAACACACGATACGGTATACAGAGGATACATTATAGAATGGTGCACTTGAACCCTAATAGGTTCAGTACTTCCTGTCGTGCTGGGCACAAAGCAGGTGCTCAATGAAGATTAATTCCTGGGCCCCATCTCCCGGTAGTGGGGTTCCTGACTGAAGGAGAGATGGTGCCCAGTGGTTCTAAGGTAACCGTCTAACATACCGCTAGACAGTCAGGAAGCTTGCCTCGGACCGAAGCTCCACTTTCGTGCAAGCCTAGATCTTGGTGAGGAGCGAGGCAGGAAACACTCAGCGTCCCTACAAAGACACTAAAGGATATACCTCAGGACATAATCCTCCTACCATACCTGCGTCCTGAACTTCCCTTCAGATTTCAACTCCACCGAGGAAATAAAACTTGTTGTAACAAAAGTGATGAGGACAGTATTTGGCCAGGGAACAAATCTCTCCATGATGTCCCTTAGAAAGATGTATATGTACAGAAAACCAAGCATAGAAAAATAATTGTTACTACCCAGAGATTTCCCCAGACACACACAGAGAGAGAGAGACTGAGCTGAGAGCTGGACGGCCTCTGTTACAAACTTGATCTACCAGCAGAGCAGGCCAGAGAGCCCTTCTGCCCACCTCTCCCCACGCCCAAACCCAAGTCTGAGACCTGGCCGCTGCAGGGAGAGAAAGGCCAGGAGGCCCGGACTCCCGAGGGAGAGGCGGAGAGAAGAGCACCCAGACAGGGGTCTCCAACGCCCGGGGAGCTTGTGGAGGGTGGACAGTCTTGGTGGCCATGGGGTCAGAATGCAGCCATCTCTTATCCAGCATTTGGGCGAGCAAGGGATTCCAAAAAAAGAAATGATTAGGCTTTCTCTCAGAAGGAGTAGCTCAGGCTACCTTAACTCTCCAGCTTGCCCATAAATCTTTGCCTAGAGTTAGGAAAGTTCTACCTCGAGCTGTGGTTCATAAAAGAACCTTAAACTTGACCAACCAGAGCAGTCCATCCCCCAGGAGATGAAAAGAAAGGGAAGGAATGGGTAGAAGCTAGGGGCTCTCTGTCTGCAGATACAAACTGGTGTGTCCCCAACCTCCTCAAATGACACTCACCCACCGACGACACCGCAGAGCTTGTCCTTGTCTCATCACAAATATTAAAGACTTCAAAGAATTTTGTGTCTGCATCACAGTGCCCTGTTCACAGATTAATAAAGCTACTACCCAGAAAGAAGTGAGATTTCAAAAGAGAGGATGTGGGCCTTCTCAGGGACCGAAAACCTATTCCTGGAGAATGGCATGTTCGTCCTGGACTCAGATGGACTTGCATTCAAACCCTCGCTGCACCACTGATCAACTGTGGGGCCTTAGGCAAGTCTCTGGTTTAGTTCCTCCGCAAAACTGGAATAGTAAGAGTGACCAGCAACAGGGTTTCTCGTGGGTTAAATTGATGCAGACCCCGGCTCATGGGACTACCGAGTCCTGTGGAGGAAAAGGGACAGCATGGCTTTTCTCTCGAGGGGAGCCAAAGCCACGGTCTTGCC
>PVKM010041214.1:0-13200 GCA_004027735.1 Carollia perspicillata
TTTTTTTTTCTGGAAAAACTGCTGCATGGTCTGATTTTTTAAAAAGTTAAAATAAATTAAAGATTCATGTTGTTTAGAGGAGTATTCTGAGAATTTCACAACATCCCCAGGAGATAATTGGTGTCTCCCCAGGGAGTCACCAGGCGCAGGCTGGGGATGATGGTGTAAATCACTTGAGTGCCAACAGCAGTTTTAATTAAGTTTTTCCAGAATCAGATGCTTATTTCACTGAAAAGTGCTGGGCTTTGTTGACAAGTGACACATAACATTTCATTCTCCAGGGATTTTTTTTTTAATCATCAGAAAACATCCTCGTGAAGATCTGGTCTCCACATTAATTAATCAGCCAGTCAATCAGGGCCTGGCTCTGGTGATGCAGAGAGGGCAAGTGTCGGGCCTTAGCCTCCCAGAGATGCAGGAAGCCAGAGGCCTCCCCCAGGTTCAGGGCTTAGAACCTTGCACAGGTCACCTCCTCACTCCTCACCTCTGCCCTGGAGGGGAAGTGCCAGGATCTCTGTCTTTGCAGAGGATACTAAAGCTCCAGAATCCCCAGTAATTAGGATGCTCTCACACAGCTTGTACACAGCAAGGCGGGCAGACACCAACCCTGCTCCTTCGTGCTTCCTGGGGCCACATTTTCCCGTAATCTCACCATCACCCTGGGTTCCACAAAGGGTTTCTGATCCAACTGGAGATGTCAGACTCCAATGTGACAGAAACAAGCAGTCAAGATTCCAGATGTTTTTTACTGGCTCTCATTCCTCGATTCCAGGAGCCCCCAGATTCTGTGGGGTCCCACAGGAAAGGGGAAGGAAAGCCACAGGTGAAATTGGGAGGAAAATGAGGTCAGGGCAGTGGGTCAGAAGATGCCAGTTAGCTGCCATCTCTCTTTTGTGGATGAGTGGCCAGAAAGGCAGAGGAGTGAGTCTAGAGATGTGGGTTCTAGTCTCATCTCAGCCATGACCTTGGAATGACCTTTGCCAGGTCCTTACCCATTTCAGAGGTTCAGAGGATGCTTCCCTGGCAAGCATCCTCTTCCTGGGGAAGGCTGAAAGAGTCAGTGATTCTAGGACTTTAACCCATTAATACTACGGATCCCACGAGAAACCATACAGTACAACTCTTGCTTGTGCAATGTGGTGTTGACCCTGTGTGCAATTTGAACAGCGCCTTTCTGGAGACCCCAGTGCCTTAGCCCAGAGCCTTCGACGACCCTAGCTGTTCACTGAGATTGCTTGGGGAGCTGTTTAAAATCATAGATGCACAAGCTTGTCGGAGCCTGGCTGTATTTTGTGTCTTACTGTGCTCCATTTTCTCTCCCAATAACTAATACATGGGCTGTTGTCTCTAAATGGTCAAGAGACAGAGCGTGCTGAGGTCGCCTCTTCCCTCGCTCAATCCAATCTCCAACCTCCACAGCGCTCACTGGGCACGGTGCCTGGAGAAAGTGCTCAGAACCACAGGGAGAGGAGTGGGGTCGTTTCTGGCTCCATACATGATTTCTTTGGGCCCTTTGGACAAACCACTTGCTAGAGGGCCCAGCACCCCTGTTTCCTCTGAGAGAACTGCTATTCTCCCTCTCCCCGTGGGTTTGGTGGGACTGTAAATCCATCATGGCCACCACTACCACCCACTCAAATGGTAGGAGAACTTGTGACCCAAGCCCAGCTGATTGTCATATTCCATTTCCTCTCAACACTGATTGATCCAGGGGGAGGGGCATGTAACCAACAAGAGCCAATCAGAGTTCCTCCCTGAGACTGAGAAAAACAGCTCTGTGTATTTGTTTTTGTGTTATTTTTCTTTTGTTTGGCAATCATCTTCCATGGCTGAATGGAAACAGTCAGTCCATGCATTAAGAGAGAAAGAAGGCAGCACAGGAGGCATATAGACCTCAAAGACAGATGGGTGAAAGATAGACAGGTAGGTGATAGGAAGATACATAGGTAGATGATAGGAAGATACATAGAGAGATAGACAGACAGGTAGATAGATATGTAGATGGATAGAATATGAGCTCATGCATCCTCCATCCCTGAAGCCAGAGGCAGTCTTCATGCTCCAGCCCACTGCCTTGTGAAATGATACTGCCTTTGGCTTCTGTTACCTGCTACAGGAAGACCTCCCATTCTTCCCACCCTGCCCCATCCACTCACTCTTCCTGCCCTGGGCTCTGGCCTCCCAATTTTAAGGGGTTTCTAAGTGTATTCTGCTGGCCCTTCCAACAAAGATGGTCCCAGGTTCTTAGGCTGTCCTGCCACAAAGCTGAAGAATTGTGGCTGAAGCCACCAAATGTTCTTAACAAAAGTGTTGATAACATAACAGCTTTCCCAGTAAATCCAGAGTCTTCTCATTCCATTTGGGGGAGGGAGGAGGCTGTATGTGTTGCCAGGGGCAAGGGAGGCAAATTACTTTTGTTCTCAGCAGAGCCTGCCCTGGGTCTGCCTGATCCCTGGTGCTCTGCTGACTGGAGAATCTTCCAGCAGTTTTGGCTTCCAGGCGGGTGACAGTCAGATGCAAATCACTTCTGCTCCCTAGCTCAGCACTGAGGCCCCCTTGCCTGCTGGATTCAGAGCACAGCCGCTCCTTCCTCCAGCAAATCTCTTCCTAGCACAGCCAGGGCCTGTGCTGTTGTCATTAGGAGGTATAAAATCCTAATTTATATTGCTGAGAGGGTAATTTATACACTAATGTAAATTTCTTTTACTGCTGATTTTTGAGCAACTGATGTGCAATTATTTCCAGCTCCCCTTCCAATGCAATTCTAAAATGATGACTGCTAATACCTTAATATTCTTTATGATTGCCAGAGATGGTATTTCCCCTGGATCAAATGTATCCAGTGGGGTTTGACATAATTGGGTTAAAGATTTCTCTTTCTGAAGCTGTAAGACTTGTAGGGCTAATCTGGCTGGGGGAGATGGCGGCAAAGGCCTTTTGTTTGTGTTCCGTTCTCCCAGCCTGCTGCTCCTTTCTTCTTCACTAAACCACAGTGCGCTCCTGTGTCTCCCTCAGAAGGAGCACGTTAAATGGAAGTGGGGTGTGATACAAAACCATTACATTAAAGGCCCACAACAGGATAACTCTCAGGGAGAAGGGTTTTTGCTTTTGGAACCCACTAGGGCATGACTGGCTGGCCTTAGTGTAAAAAGCCACCCTGCACGAATCATGAATGGCAGTGTTTCAGACAGTAGTGTCAGCTGGTCAACCCAACAGTCGTCTTGAGGGGTCTGGCTGTGCCAAGGGACCAGTTCTACCTTGAGAGTGAGAGATGACAGTGTCTTTAGAATGTATCCCTGGCCCTGATGTGGGCAGCTAAGAGCTGGCCAGATGAGGACTGGGGTCCACAGGCATTTTGAGGTCTGTCCCTGACCTGTGCCGTGGCCTCTACAGCATGGTATAGCCAAAAGGAAGAAGAAACCCACGTGCTCTTTCATATGAATTAACAAAATGTGGTCTATCCATACAATGGACTATTATTCAGCCTTAAAAAGGAAGGGAACTCTGCAATATGCTACTATGTGGATGAACCTTGAGGACATTATGCTAAGTGAAAGAAGCCAGCCACAAAAAGACAAATACTATATTTATACGTGAGTCCACTTATATGAAGGACCTAGCATAGTCAAACTCATAGAAACAGAGAGTAGAATGGTGGTTGCCAGGTGCTGGGGGGAGGAGAGAATGTGGAGTTATTATTTAATGGGTGTGGGGTTTTAGTTTTGCAAGATGAAAAGAGTTATGGAGATCGGTTGCCCAGCGCTCTGAATGTACTGAACACTACTGAACTCTATGCCTGAAAATGTTTAAAATGGTAAATTTTATGTTATGTATATTTTACCTCAATTAAAAATAAAAGCCCCCTCTCTAAAACCCAAATACAGTATTGGGAGCTTGAGCTGGCTGGGAGTGTCCTGCCAGACTCGAGATGAATAACCCTGGGCAAGTCCCATGCCAGCTCTGGCCCTCTGTCACTGCCTGGTTCCCTGGGATGGCTCTCCCAGTCCTCTCATTGTCCAGGCTGTTGGAGCATTAGTTCCAGGTGACAACAAAAACAATCTGTGCCAGGGCATGGCCCACTCAGCCACTGGTCCTACCCCCTCCTTGTGTGGTGACAGGTCCCAGTTTTGTTCCACTTTTGGGCAGGCAGCAATGTGCTCAGGAAAGGTGAACCAGCCCCAGACCCAGAGATCAGACCTTCAGTTCCTTAGCAGTTGTGGCAATTCACTTCCTCTTGGACAGTGATTACCCCAGAGGTGGCTATAAAGCTTATCTGGCTTATAAGAAATGATCCAGGTTGCTGGAGACTTCTGGGAAACATATTTTTTAAAAATAAAAGATGATGTTGCCCTGACTGGTATGGCTCAGTGGGTTAGGCGTTGTCCTGCAAAGTGAAAGGTTGCTGGTTTGATTCCTGGTCAGGGCACATGCCTGAGTTGTGGGTTTGAAGCCAGTCTGAGAGGCAACCCACCAATGTTTCTGTCTCACATCGATGTTTCTCTCCCTCTCTTTCTCCCTTCCTTTCCCTCTCTCTAAAAATAAATAAACAAAATCTTTTTAAAAAAGAGGATGCCATAGGAACAAGGCTTTTTTCCTGCCCCTTTTCATCTCTCTGCCTTGCATGTGGTTATGTGGTACTTCAGCAGCCCTTTTGTGACCATGAGTAGCAGAACTGGAAATGTTTTCTCAAAGACAGAACGTCCATAACATCCTGGGGGTGGCAAAGCAGGAAGACAGAAGAAGTCTGTGTCTTTGACGACATGGTTGAGCCACTATACCAAATCTAGCAATGTTAACTCCTGGGCTTCTTTTATCTGCGAGGACTGATGTCTTTATTGCTGTTGCTGCTACATTCTGAGCCCAGTGGAAGAGAGCAGGACCCACCGTCAGGCTCCCAGTGCCCTCACTCCACCTCAGCTTGGAGGGAAGTTCCACGGCCTCTTCCAGTGCTGCTTGGGAGAAAATATCTCCTGTTGCTGCATGTTGAGGATGGCAGAGCTGCCCTCCTAGCCCTGGGATGACTTCTCTGGATTAAGTGAGAGAAATAAATACGATTCCAACTTGGTGAGGCCATTGTGTTATGGGTCTCTTTGTTAAAGCAGCTTAGATGGTCCCTTAACAGGTATACTCCTGCTACCAATGAACTACTATCCTGTCCTAAGATCCAGTAGTCTTTAACTCTCATATATGTTAGTTTGGCCTCCTTACCTCAGGACATACCTCAGAAATAGAAGGATACTCTCCATCATCAACATGAAGGCAGTTTCAGCCTCATGCCTAGTCCTCTTCATGATTTCTCCTGGAGAGCCCAGCAACTCCTTATCCGATGGCATTCCTGGTTGCCTGCCCTGGTATCATGCAGATAGAGCATCAACCTCAATACCCAACGGAGATCTCTAACTCATCATGAGAACAAGGGCACTTGAGAAAAGAGTAACAGGGTAAAGGAAACTATAGAACAAGTCCCGTATGCTTAAAATGGCTAAAGAAATGAAAAGAAGGTGTAGAAACCATAAGGAAAGAATGGCACACCAGATTTTTTTTTTTTCAAAAAATGTTCTCGTTACATTGACCCACACCTGGTATTGATCCAATAAAATTCAAACGCCAAGCAACTCATGCAAAAACCTCATCATGATCCCCAGAAAATGCCAGACATGTGTATGTAGTTAGACTTTGTGATTCTCTGAAGAAAGAAAACCAACTTAAATATTTTAATTGGACTCGCATGTCTCTCGCGGCCCTGAACATGTGCTTTTAGGATGCTGCTTGATTTAATGCTCACATCAGGGATGCAGTGCATTTTCCAGCACAAATGGTTCTTTTAGGCCAAGAAACATATCCATGGGTCCTCATAGATTTTATTCTCCCCCCTGTGATTGCACTTCAGCAAAAGTACTTAAGAATCAGAGCTGAGTACAGAACCTTAGTCTCACGGAGGTGGATGGACCTTAAGAATCTTATGGCACTGCTCTATTTCTTTACAGATGTATGAATTGGCCCAGAGAGGCAGAGAGACCCGCTGTGGAAGCAGCTGGTCAGGGCAAGCAGTGGGATTAGCACATGTGCTTTGGTTTCCTCAGCCTGTTGGGGGGAGAATCTATGTACTATGTTTATGAGCTTGTGTTTATTTTTCACTCTCCTCTCGCCTTAAAGATCTCTGAGCACAAAGGCAGACCATAACTAAATGGGTGAGAGGCGCATATTACTTCCATCTGGTGGGGTGGGTGTTTAAAAAATGGGCTTCAGAGTTTATTCTTTGTTTTTATTTCAATTGGGATGAAAATTCGCCTCACTTTCAGCCCTGTAGAACTCTGCCCTGGCCCTGGCCCACCTGGGCTTGCTATGGGGAGTAGGATCAGGGAAATGAGGACAATGGTGGGACCTGGGCTGGGTTTACTGCATCTTGGCTGAATGAGAGTTAGCAGCCATTTACCTTTGAGTTAGAATTTTGGTACTCATGCCCCATGCCTGGGGGAGTTTGCATTTTAAGCCTGGTTTCTCCTGGTTGGGTAAAGAGTTTGATTCTTGGTATCAAGTTTCAGGGATCGGAAATCTGGGGTGGGTGAGGCATCTGGGAACTCTCCAGGGCTCTCCTAATTTTATGTCAATGTTCTCTATGTCAGCCTATGAATAAGGTCAAGGGAATACCTTTCTTCAACAACCCCGGGGAGATCAGGGAAGAGGGTGGCAGATGAATTGTGGGTCATGAGCCATCCTGTGTTGTAAATCCATCTACTTTCCCACATCTTGAATTTTGGGGTAAGAACAGTTACCCAGTCCTGGCTGGCCCACTTGCAAATCTGTGCATCTGGTTGGAAATGGAAGCCAGAGTGAAGGCATGTTGATGGTTCAGTCAGTCCACCCTCCTGTTAGAAAAGCTGCTTGTTGTGGGGCCACGTTCAGTGGCAACACCCTACATCTGTTTACGTCTGTATCTGTCCAACTTTCTGTATCTGTAGATGCAGCTTTCTTGTCCATCACTATCGGGCAACATCTAACTGAGGGCTTTCTCTCTTAGCTAAGTTGTATGACCCCTGCACCCCTGGTTGAAAGAGAAATTCTTTGGATTGGTTTCTGGTTCTCACCTGGACAAGACAGTCTTGCTTTTGGATTAAGCTGGACCTCCTTCTCCTCACTGTGTTCTATCAAGCCTGTTTGTTTGGGAAAGCCAGCCCGAGCCAGCTCTGTCCTTGCTCAGCTGATCCTGTTCTCCTGGAGGCCACAGGGGGCCACGGCTGCAGGCTGCTCTCCTGAGAGTGGTTCTGGGGACTCCCGGGAGGGTCTGAGGCCCTTTGAAACTGAGCCACTATGAACTGACGGCACTGTTCTCAGCTTCATTTTTCTTAATTGGCTCTAATTACTCTGTCATCATAAATGTACTGACATCAAAGGTCTTCAAGTTCCTTTAAGCAGCTGGCGGTAATCAGCCTCATTAATTTTGCCGATTCCCATCTTTTGAAAATGGCTGGTTTGTTTTAGACACGATGCTCTGTTCAGTGCTGTTTCCCACATCTCCTCCCCACGTCCTAGGTCTGCAGTACAAATGTGGCCAAGAGTCTGGGGGCTCGTCAACACCCCTGGTGCCCCTCACCTCCTCTGAGGTGGAGAGGGGGAAGGTGCCTCTCCCTGAGAGAGGCTGGGAGACCTTTCTCTCAGGTGACAGAGCATGAAGACAGGGTGCAGGGCATCGCCCAGGTCTGCCTGGACCATCTTGTCTTCCTGGGCCTTGGGAGAGAGTCAAGACATTTGAATTATAATCACTTAAATATTTAATCTTGGGCATCCTCTCCACACTGTTCCCCCTCCCCCATGAAGTTGAGTGGCTGAGCTGACTGGCTGTGATGCCTCCTTGAAGTTTGCTGCCTCTGGCTCAGACATGTGCTCCCTGTCTGGGTCCCTATGTGGCCTTTAGCATTTGCTACCTTGAACGTGGTAGGGAATACTGGAAGAGAGAGGCCTTTGAAGTCAGAGGGACCTACTCAGATTCCAGATGCTACCTGTGTGGGCTTAGGAAAGTGACTCTATCACTGTGCCTCAGTTTTCTTATCAATAAAATGGGGGAAATGATGCCAACCTCCTAAGGATGTTGAGATAATTAAATGAGGTAATACACATGGAGTGCCCAGTCCACCCTTGGCATGTGGCAGGCCTCTGTCCTTTCTGTCTTACCCGGCTGGAATGTGAGACCTTCAATGCAGGGGGCCCAGGAAATGGTTGCTTTTTAGGCCCATCCTTGGGCCCACACCTCTTAAGCTCCTTTCTGGAGAGGGATGCTTTCCCAGATGGCCAGACAGGGTATTTCTGGGTAAACAGATGCCACTTTGCCTCTCTCCAACCTTCCTGCTTTGTAATGAGATGTTCTGAATCCGCAGGTGCAAGTTCTACCTACTCTGGGAAGACATTCTGGGTTGATGGTGGGTTGGGTGCGGGGGTGGAGTGTCCCTTCCAGAGTCCACCCCCTGGAACTACCTCTCCCTAATGCCTCTCGCCCCCTTCCTGCTTCAGTAGCTCAGCCCTGCTGCTGACAGAACTGATTACCGCCTGTGAGTGATAATATAATTCAGTTCCCCTCAAGGAGAGATGCTATCAGAGAGGCTTTTTTAAGAGGAAAAATATATAATATACTGGTTGAAAAGGGCTATCTTTCCTCCTGGAAGAACAGTTATTAATCTCTTCCTAGTACATTTTCATATCATTTTGGACATTTATTTCCAGGCTGTGATATTATAGAACCAGGCGTTTGTGTCAGTTTTGATGCGGTGTAACACGCTAGAACATGAAAAGGCGTAATTACAGCTGTGGCCATTGGAATTGCTAACGAGATCTTGACATTTTCAAATCGGACCCATTTCTCAGTGATCCAGAAGTCAGCCCTGTAGCTCTGTGGCCTGCATGTCAATGAGGCGGCTCACAGCTCAGGGGAGGGAGGACGAGGGGGTGGGGTGCAGAGTTCACATTGTTTGAGCTGAACCCCAGTGCCTGGAGTTAAGGAGTGAAGAGGGTGGAGGAACCGGCTGTCTGCTTCAGAGCTTCCTTCTCTCACTCAAAAGAGAGGTTTGCCTGGGGCCGTTGGGCCTTTATTTTCAGATTTAGGGTTGTCCGTTAAGGAAATCTTCGTGGAAGACTTACTCCGTCCCTGGGGAGAAAGCAATGAACAAAGTGGAATTAATTCTCCCTGAAATGGTTGGGTGAACTCCCCTCATAGATACCCACCATTTCCCTCTCTCATTCTCAAGTGCTGGGAGCAGCAGCTGCTGGAATTCCTTAGAAATGCAAATTCTTAGTCTCCTCCCCAGACCTACTGAGCCAGGAGCTCTTGGGTGGGGCGTGCCCAGTGATGTGTGTGGCACAGCCCTGCAGGTGATTGTACCAGCCCTGCAGGTTCTCTCACTGTGATGCACCTCACAGTGAGAGAACCACCTCCGTACACCTTCCTCTGCATGTCCCAGAGACCCTGAAGCTCACCTCTTATGTGATGAGATTCAAGTGGAAGAACCTGGGGTGGCTGTTGCAGCTGAGCTGCCAGGGTCAGACACCTCTGCTCTGTAAATCACATCCCCTCCCCCTCCCTCCTGCTGTCCCCACCCTTTTATGGGCCTCTGAATCTCTGGAAATGGAACCACCAGCAGCCACACCCTCACAGAGTGAGGGCGTCAGCTAGTCCAGGGCCTGCTGCAGGGCTGGAACTGGCTATTGGGGAACCAGGGAGCAGGCCCAAGGGAGGGGTCAGAGAAAAGACAGATGCTTGCAGCAAGGTCAATTTAATGTTCTCTCTGCTTCCCCAGAGCCTGATAATCCTGTATACTCCTGAAAAAACGGCACTAATATGGGAACAAACAAACCTGGCAGTCATGCTGAGCTCCTCTCTCTCATGAGCCCCATGTCCATCAGTACTCAGTGGTTTCTAATAGAATGTTCCTTACCCATTTCTCTGTCCCCACCATCCCTGACTTTCTCACTTGGACCATGGCAGCAGCATCTTAATGCGCCTCCCCCACAACTCCCAGAATGCCACCCAACCTACCCTACATAGCAAGGCCAGGCTGTAACATGCATTAGGAGGGGGATGGCAAGGCAGGTGAGAAGAGAGGTGGGGACCCAGGTAGACAGCAGGAGGGGTCAGAGGACAGAACATTCACAAGCTGGGGAAAGGTAGATTTGTCAGAACCCACGGAAATCAGCAGCAAGGGCCAGCAGAGAGGATAGTAGAGTGAGGTCTGTGGGCAGGATAGGTGAGCATCTGCTGGCAATTGCTGTGTAACAAATCACCCAAAATAAAGTTGCTCCAAACATGACAATTGGTTTACTGTTTCCTCTCACGTTTCTGGGGATTGACCAGGTTTAGCCTGGTGGTCCTCACTCAGGGCTTCTCATTCAGCAGCAGTCAGTGTGAAGGCTTTCTTGGTCACGTGTCTTCCTCACCCCCTGGGCTGGCATGCTCCCCCAGCGTCCCTCATTGTCTCCCTGTGGTCTCTACTGCGTGAAGGCTCCAAAGTGCACAGCCTCAGGGAGCAGGGCAAGCGCTGTGCCACCTTTAATGACCTAGCCTTGAAAATCACATGGGGTCTCTTCCTCTGTCTTCTCTTAATGGAGGCAGTCATCAGTTACTCGGGCCTGCCCAGGTTCGAGGGGGGCTATAGAGATCCCCCACCAGGAGTCTTGGCAAGAGTCTGGAAGAATATGGGGGAGCAGAGATAGTGTTGTGGCCAATTTTGGAAAACGCAGTATATTTGGGTGAGAAAGTTACCATGGTTGTTTGCCCCAGGGCTATAGGAGAGGAGGTGATAACAGATTAGTAAATAGATGTATCCAGAGTTGGAAGGGAGGGAAGGGAAGGGTTGGCCTCCGGAGCCAGGCTCTACAGTGAGAAAATTTAGGTAAGAAATTTTAGATGGAGTATTAGGTAGGGGAATCAACGAGGCTACTGGAAAGTCTTGTGGAGTGGTTGAGTTGATGTTTCAGCTATGGTTGTGAAACTGGAAAAGACACCGGTGTTCAGGCTGCCTGTCACTACCAAATCCAATAAGCAGACACAGAGATTGAATGAATCTTTATGGGCACTTTGTTCAGATGGCAGGCAATCTGAGAAGACGGTGGGTTCATACCCTAACAGACCATCTTACATTTTCTTTCCAAGCCAATATTTTTACAACAGAGAACAAAGTGCAGTGAGGGGTTTTGAAAGTCAGGGAAAATTAGATTTAAAAAACTGCCGTATTTACACCCTGGGCAGTTAGCTATTCCCAGGGGCAGGCGGTTGGGTCGTAGTCAGTCTCTCCCTGGAACACAAAGGCCAGGATGTCTCCACTTGTCCCCAGGCGGTAATCTTTAGTAGTGCCCTAGGAGGTTGGCTGTTTTCCCAGGAGCCAGGATAGGCCTTATCTGTAGGATCTGAAACAAAAGCTTTAACATATACATTACTTACTAGGCTTATAACTACTTACCTTAAACTAAAAGTTTTCAACTCTGAAGTCACTTATCAGTTGGACATGTATGATGTAGCTGAGATCGAGATCAGTCCGCATTTGGCATTTCTTCTCTGCTGGGTGCTGCAGCTCTGCTGAGTGTGTAGAGAATGGGAAATAGTGGGTTATTAGATTCTGTCTCAGGGAGGCCAGGGGTGGGGAGACTGCGGGTGCTGGTTCAAGAAGAGCTGAAGTGAGGGATGTGGGTGGGCTAGGCTGGAGAAGAACCGAGAGTCAGCAGCGGTGAGGGTGTGCTGGGTTCCAGGAGAGGGTTCAGCCAGAGGTAAGGGACAGAAGACAGACTAATAGGGCAGTTTCAGTGTTCAATATTTCAGAGGTGGCCAAATGCAAGGCCCTAGGCTCGTTCTTGTCTGTGGGTGGTAGAAGTGGAGGGAGAAGACAGTGACTGAACTGGAAAAGGCCTCGGGGTCAATGCAGACCTTGTGCAGGAGAGAAGGACAGGGTGGCCAGGAAGATCCAGAAGTCTCCTCCCCAGACCTAGTGGTTCTCTGAAGTATGTGTTGTCGCTGGTTGGTATGAGTGGTCAAGTTAAGGCACTGGGACATCAGTCCCAATGCAGAAGTGGTGAGCCAGTGACAGGATGACTTCTCTGTTCTGGTCCCCAAATATCTGTAGCTGGAGAACAGGAGGTTGGGCAGCCTCTGCTTGGGAGGCTTTTCAGACGAGTGGAAAGTTGGGGTTTCAGAGAAGTTGAACAGGTAGGGTAAGAATCCAGAAAGTGTTTCTAGAAATGAAGAGTTTTCTTGATGAAGGTCAGTGGCTGTTGGAGAGACTTCTGGGTTGGGGGAAGGTCAGGGAGGGGTAGGAGTTTGAATGGACAGGTTGAAAGTGGGGGAAGGGATCTTGGCTGGAGGGTGGCAGTTTCAGACAGGCAGAAGGGAGCAAGGAAGGGAAACACTTATGCAGGATTCTTCCAAATGGTCACTTTTGGAGAGGCACAGTGGGCCTCTGCAACTTTTCCGCCAGTTCAGTGGCCAGGCCAGGTGACAGTGTGCAGCCTAGAGGGAATCTTGGATTTCAAATGCTCTAAGACAAAGCCAACTGCCTCATAGCTATTTGTTTTTAGCGAGGCAAAACTACTCAATTCTGGCTGACCCTGAGGATGTGACCTTGGCCATTGGTCATGGCTTCGTTGGCCAACAGTAGGTGGGCTTTGGGTGGACCTTGAGACAACCATCAGGTACCTAACAATCAGGTTGCAGATCCCTCTTTTTGTTGACAGAGGTGACTAGAGCAAGTGGCAGGTGGGCAGGAAAGCAAGGGCAGACTGGGGGAGAGAAGAACCAGATGGCCTTGTTGCTAGCAGTGGCTGTGCTTCCCAGGGTGCTGAGAGCTGAGGGACCACCTTGGGGGACAGCCAACTAGAAGTGCTCAGAACCCATAGAAAGGGACCTTCAGGAGGCCTCAGTGATGTGAAAGTCAAGACCATGAGTGGTCAGACTTGTGCCCAGGGAGGGTGAGGGGCTTGTTCAAGCCACAGAGGAAGGCCTGGACCTCACATCTCCTAGCTCCTGGTCAGCACCCTCTCCCCTGAACCACTAGGACTCGGGTTGGTAGCAGAGAGGATTCTTCTTCAACAAAATCCAGGTGTGTCTGAGCAGGGGCTGCAGCTGTGCCTTCTCACTGTTGTTCTATGTCCTCCTGACTTTGAGGATCCAACTGGATGGACAGGACTTCTGAAACTCCCCAGAAGGTGTTTAGAAAAGAATTC
>PVKM010041215.1:0-13219 GCA_004027735.1 Carollia perspicillata
CTTGGTGCTGGAGGGACGAGGCAAGTCCAAGTCCACAGGAAGTGGAAATGTTTCAGACACCAAGGAGATCAGGAACAAATCTCAAGTCTGCAGAGTCAGAAGCTAGAAAAGTGATAGGGTCTTAGAGATGAGGTAAGAATTTAAAGATGAGATTCTGGCAAGTACAGGATAGACCAACTGAGAAGGAGGGGAGGCCCCGGGTTGAATAGCTGCCTTAGGGTATGGGTTAATCAGTGCTGGGCTCAGTGCTGTGCTGACTCTCACCACCTGTCCAGGATATCCTGTGGGCAGAGGCAGGGAGGAGACTGGTTTGGTCTGGATCAGGTGTTGTAATTCTGCCTTAGGTATTTAAAGAGTAATATTACCACAACACCATCCTTCTCCTTACAATGACTAGATATAGATTCATTAAGTCACATACATCATCTAGTGATTTGTGCAGATGGTTTTCATAGTCCATCTCCTGGTGCCTTCCATCAGTGTAGACATAAAACATATGATTCAAATTTACGAGGTGATTTTTATTAATTCTCCTGTCGGCCTTGTGGTTCATCAAAAAGATTCCTTAAAGTTGTAGGCTTTTGCCATTTGCCTACTTCTCGAGTGGTTTCCTCTCTACCACACACACTCATTTTATATTCTAACGATTTTCACAGTGTGGTCCCTGGGTCATCAGCATCAGCATCACTGAGGCATTTGCTCCAAATGCATATTATCAAGGCCCACCCTAGATCCTGTGGGGGAGGGCAAAACTATGTGGGTGAAGATTCAAAATCTGTGTCGTAAGAAGTTCTCCAGCTCACTGTGATGTATGGTCAAGTTTGATAAGCACTGTTGGAGGACAGTAGCCTCTCAAAGTTTCTATGAGGAACGACTACAATAAAATTTTTGATGGAAAACACAAAGAGCCTTGGCATTTAATCTTCTGGCAAGTCTATGAGACAGGTATGTTTATTCTCTTTTGATAGCTGAGGAAACTGAGGCCCAGAATTGACTAGTAATTTGCTCAATTTTAAAGAATTAGAGCTGGTATTTCAATTGAAGGATACTAACCTTATGGAAGGTGGAGGGGCCAGATAAAGAAAAAGATGGAGATAGAGATAGAAAGATGGGTTAGGTGGGTAGATAGATAGAATATGGATGTGCATGTGTATGTACATTGGCACTATAGGGATGGGAAAAGATTTTTGCATTAATAGTCCTGTTCTCTATCTCATGTACAAAAGTAAACCCCAAATGAATCTAAAACTATAAAGCTCTTAAAAGAGAATATAGGAATGACTCATTGTGACCCTGTGATTAAGCAATGGTTCCTTAGTTATGATACCAAAAGCACAAATTAAAAAAAGAGAAAATAGATAAGTTGGACTTCATCAAAATTGAAAGCTTTTGTGCTGCAAATGATACTGTCAGGAAATGAAAACATCAGCCCACAGAATCAGAGAAAATATTCACAAATCATACGTCTGGTAAGAAACTTGTATCTAGAATTTATGAGTCATTCTTACTGCTCAACAATAAAAAAAACAATTAAGAAATGGGCAAAGTATTTTAATAGAGATTTCTCCAAAGAAGTTATAAAAATTACCCATAAGCACTTAAAACGATGCTCAGCATTGTTAGTCATTAGGGAAATGCAAATTAAACTTGTGAGATACCACTTCACACCCAGCAGGATGGCTAAAATGTGGATGACAGATCATAATGTGTTGCTGAAGATGTACAGAAACTTGGAACCTTCATATACTGCAGGTGAGACAGTGAAATGGTGCAGCCGCTTTGGAAAACAGTTCGTCAGTTCCTCAAAATGTTAAATCTAGAGTTAGCATATGACCCAACAACTGTACTCCCAGCATGCACCCAAGAGAAATGAAAACATGAGGGGGGACCCAAAACCCCCAGAATTTATTTAAAAGAACTGTGTATTTATTCTTACGTGTTTAAACTTTAGTCACTTTTAAAGTACTCTCCATTTGATGTAATACACCTATTGAGACATTTCTTCCAGTGCTCAACACAATTTTTGAACTCCTTCATTTTGATGCCTTTTAGTGCTTCTGCCATCTTTTGTTTCAGCTCTTCCTCATCAGAGAAACATTTCCCTTTGAGGACTCTTTTCATCCGGGGGAACAAAAAAAAATCACTCAGAGTGAGACTGGGTGAACAGGGAGAGTGGGGCTTGGGGCTCATGCTGTCTTTTGGTTAAAAACTGCTGACCACTCAGTGCTGTGTGGGCGGGTGTGCTTGTAAATCACCCATCATGAAACGGGCAAACGTGTTGAAAGCGTCTTCAAAAAAATTCACTGAAGCCAAACACAACCTCTCACAACAATGCCAGCTGGTACACTGATACAGATGGGTTCCTAGAACACTTACCTAGTGAGGGAAGCCTGTACTACAAGGGGCCCACCCTCCAGAAGGTAATTCTATTTCTCGGGTGCCCTCTTGTATGTTCATAAAAAAATTTACACAACTGTTCATAACACCATTACTCATAATAGCCCCAAAGTGATAATAGCCCCAAAGTGAAAATAACCCAAAAGTCCACCAAATGAGTGAATAAATAATATATGATATATCCATGAAATGGAATATTTTTGTCACTATAAAGGACTGAAATACTGGTATATATTATAACATGAATGAACCACAAAGACATGTTAAGTGAAAGAAACCTGATACCAAAAGCCACATATTGTGTGATTCCATTTATGTCAAATGTCCAGAGTGGGTAAGTCCAAAGTAACAGAAACTAGATTAGTGGCTGCCAGGGGCTGGAGGAGTGGGCAATAGGGAGTAATGGCTGTGAGTCTGGCCTTTCCTTTGGGGTGATGAAATGTTCTGAAATTACATAGTGACGACAGCTGCGTGACTCTGTGACTATGCTAAAGACCACTGAATTGTACATGTTTAAAGGTGAATTTTATGGTATGTGAATCACATCTCAACAAGCCTGTGACCAAAAAGAAATCGGTAGGTTTGTGGTGTTTTAGAGGGCAGAACAGTTGTTTGTTTATCAGGCTGTGCTCTCCTTCCCAGAGAATTTCCCAGAAACCAAGTAAATGGGTTAAGTGAGAAAGGCAGGTATGTCATGAGCTTTCTTTATATTGCCTGCAGACCCCTGCCCCAAAATATCCTGGAGACGTTGCTGTACTAAATCCAGAAACTGAATTCAAACTCTGAACTGGGAGAAATCCTCAGGAGGGAAGGGAATCGAGTCCCTGAGTCCTTTCTGGCGTGATGGAGAGACAATAAATAACTGATACAGATGGAATGATTTGGGAGAGATACTCTCACTAAAAGGTTTGCAGATTTCATTACCGTGGGCATCTTGGCCCATTATTCTGATGAAAGGTGTGGGCCTCTGTCCTTCAGTGCAAATGAAGACAGGCGTGGAGTGTCTGCTGGAAGGTAATAGCATTCCAGCTGGCGGTGGCAGCCCTGTAGACTCTGGAGTGAGACTTAGTCAGCAGCAAACACTGTCACCCACGCTCTCCTTTCCTCGTTCCAGGTCACCATGAAGGGGCCACCAGCTGGCGTTTTGGGGATTGAGCTGATGAGATATTATTATCTGCCAGTCTTCATTTTCAAAAATCAAAAGAGATTCAAATGAAAGCAGTGATCCTTGTTTTTAGCTCTCAGCCAAAGTGTGAGTGACAGTCGGGAAACGGTGGAGTTTCAAGGCAAGAGGGTTAGAGAAGGGAAGAGCTCGCAGGGACTCCGCTTGCACTGTTAGGCAGAGGAAGGTGTCTCATACCCACGCCCTTTTATTTCTCCCCTTCCCTATATCTGGGTTTTGGTTCTCATCTCCTTCCTGTTCTGTCTTTGATTTTCCCTTGTCAAATTTCTCTGACTTCCCTTTGTGTTACTCCACTTTAATCACTGCTGCCACTTTCCTTCCTCAAATACAAATCTGGAGCTCTTGCTCCCTTGCTGAAAAACTCCTGGCAACTGTTTGGGACCATCAGGTTAAAGGACCGAGCCTTTACACAGGACCGAAGTTCCTCCTCAGGCCACAGAACGCTCATCCGCTTTCACTTTCCCGCCATACATCCTACGTCCCTGAAACACAAAAGGTTTAGTATCACTTGTATCTTCCTGCCTTCACCTTGGGTATTATTTATCCTTGAAAGCTCAGCTCAAATATATCTCTGCAAAGAAGCCTTTTCTGATTTCTCCAAGCAAGATTAAATGCCCCCTCCCTGGTGTTCCCACAGCCCGGTACCCTTTCCCAGCCCAGAAAACTTTGGGTGTTCAGTCAGTTTTCTACACTGGGCTGAATGCCCTAAGAACAGGCTCTTATTCTTATTCAATTATGTAGTCTCAGTTCCTAGCACAGAGACTTGTTCATTGCAGGATATCTGTGTGTGTGTGTGTGTGTGTGTGTGTGTGTGTGTGTGTGTGTGTGTGTGTGTAAATAAAGGGGGTGGACAATATGGACTGTGGGACCAGACATGTGAATAAAATACAGGCTAAGATGAAATTCAAATTGGGCAAGGATTGTGCTAAAACTAGAACTTGAGCCTTTTATGCTGTTCTTGGAAAATAAAGGGCACCAGAAACAAAGGCACCAAGACTGAAGACAGGGAGAAATGCCAGAATTGTCAGGGGCCTTTGTGATTTGAAAACGGTGTCCTTACCAGGAAATTAAACTGAGCTCATTATCTCATTAACTTTTGACTGGAGAGGGAATATTCAGCTGAAATTGTATTATCTTTCCACTATGACAAGCTGGTAACAACCTGGGATTTTGAAAGACACTTTGTTTTCTTAGCAAGAAAATTCCACCCGTACATACGAGTAGTCATGGAGAGGAATTCCATTTTAGAAAGCTCCTTACAGGCAGGAACCATGCGTGTCTAAATTGCTTTGTGTGCACAGTAAATCCCAAGGTTGATAGAGGTTTCCTTACACTAAGATTAAATTTTACCATCAACATATTGGAGTAGTTAAAAATTTCAGCTGCTACACAAGATAATTGTGCTAGACCAACCTTTTTCCTTCTCTCCAGAGATCCTTTAAAATGCAGGCAACAATCCCGGGACGCTTATTAGCAGCCACCATTGGCAACGTCCTTCAGCTTCTAAGGGGGCATTACCAATTCTGTTTGATCAGATTGTTCACCTTCCGACCCTGTTTTTCACCAATGGGTGGGGATATTTTGGGATTTTTTTAAACTGTTTGTTGGTCAGACAAACACGTTTACAAACTAGAGGCCATCAGTGTTCTTGGAAGAAATTATTTTATTTCTAAAGGTAGGAGGAGTGCGGAATAGTGGGAAGAGCAGCGGGCTTGAAGTCAGAGGCACGGGTCTTGATTCCGAGTCTTCTGCACGTGTAACTTGAGTCTCAGTTCTCTTGACTGTAAACCAGGTAGAGGACGTAGGACACTAAGGGCTTGGGGGGCTGCTACATGGGACCAGAGTGGTAGAGCACTTGGACGGCTTGCCTGCCTCTCAAAGACGCCCGTGTGTTAGTTGGGGCAAAGCGGATCCTGGCATTTGCTAAGCAAATGTTCTGAGGAATGATTTTAACTGATTCCTTTAAACCTCCTTGTTTGTATATTGTATCTCTTAAAACTTTCAGTTAATCCTGGGAGGCTAGGAGTTAGTATTTTAAAAATCCCTAATGATACCATCACTGTTTGCAGGGTGAGGACCTACAAACACTCTACTTAAATATGACAATGGACTCCAAGGAGACACCCAGTGAGGTCACCTTGTTGCACAACAGGCTTCTAAGTCTGTGTGAAAGCAAGCTGAGGAAGTGAGTGTGGCTGACCCCAAGTCCCCTTTGCAAAATTAGTTGGAATCTGCTTTATCTCACAAAGTTATGAGCATTTATGCGTGAGAAACTAAAACCAAACACGCTTTACCTAACACAGGTTTTTTTCTCTCTTTTCCATAGCGAGATGCACGTGTAGCCAGCCCAATAAAGAGGTCACACATAACAAGTTTAAAGGGTGTAGCAACTATACATTCTTTCCAGGATCCCTACACAAAGTTCAAGGTCTGTGTTTGGAAACAAAGGACCGTGAGGCTAAGGAGGTTGCCTGGGAAGGCTGACCGCTTTTGAGAGCCGTGGAAGTAAGGGGTAGGGAAAGCGATTTGCTAAGCATTTGCAAATAACTTTGCACTAGACGAAAAGGTAGGAACATATGAAGGAATGTTACAGGTGGCTGAATTAATTAACTCCAAATCCCAACACCCCCAAACATCCGGTGCTGGAGATAGGGAATTAGAGCTAGTTTACTAGTGAATCCCAAATCACAGACATTATTTGGATTCAAATTGGAACAATTGCAGATGGCTCCAGGGGGGAAAGGATTAGGAAAATAGATGGTTGGATTATTTTATTTCTCTTCTGGGAAAAGCAATTATCTCTCTTTTATTTCTTCTCTCTGTTCTCATACCTCTCTTCTTTGGTGACATTGGTTGCCTCAGTATGTCTCATGCATTGGCCATCCTCCATCCTTTCCTCCTTCCCTCTATCCATCTCTCTGTCTCCCATCCCATGGGATGTCTGTTTCTCATCTCTCGTTACTCCTGCCAGCCGAGCTCTCTCTACCACAGCTCTTCCTCAACTTTTTCTTTCTAGTTCCCTTTTCTATTATTTATGGCTTATCTATTGCTTGAAGGCACAAATGTACTGCTTGATGAGTTTCTCTCCATTCCTGAACATTTGATTTAGATAAAAAAAAAAAAGTGAAGAAAATACTGCCAGTATGAAAGTGAGAGTGCGAAGGGTAGAAATGAACAACCATTGAGAAGGGCTGACTTCAGCCATGGGATGAAAAGGGATGACTTCAAAGGCCACGGCAGCGTAGCACGGGTCAGCATCCCATCATCAAATCAGGAAACACGGGGTATCCTCATTTCCCACGGCAATATTTCTGATAGAGAAAGACGAGACTGGGGGAAAGCAGCTCAGGGGAATCTATTTTGTGTAGGGTTTCAGAACTGGGGGTGTGGTGGGGTTGATGAGAAAAGAAATTTTTCTCATCATGGTATCACTCCCATTTTATCTTTAGGCCTAGCCTTCCTGGGCATAGGCATTCAATTCATAAATGCATTTATAATGAACATGTTTATGTAAACTGGGTTTGGGAGTCAGAAAGGCTAAAGTTTGAATTTTCTCTTGGCTATTTATTAGCTGTCGACCTTGAGAATATGATTTGCATTTCCTAAGTTTGGTTTTCTTACCTTAAAATAGGGGGCAGAGGTATCATGAAATCTACCCGAGGGACTTCAGATCACTCTAACAAGCTGACAGCTATGAAATTCCTGGAACATGGTGTGTGTTTAATGAGTGATAGCTGCTTTTATTATTATTTTCATGGAAAAAAGACCTATGTGAATTGGCTCTTGGTCATACATAAAACACATGCTACTGAAATAATCACCTGGAACTTTCGAATACATACAAATGAGAAATGTTCTGGTACAGTTCTTATATTTTAATGGAGCAGCTTAGAATGACGTCACAGCCCAGGGTCAGCACATTTTCTTCTAAAAAGCCAGGTAGTAAATATTTCAGGATTTTGTGGGCCATAGTCTTTGTTACAAATATTCAAATCTACTGTTATATTATGAAAGCAGTTATAGACAATATATAAATGAATAAGCATGGTAGTGTTCCAATACAACTTTATATATGGCTGATGGAATTAGGATTTCATACACTTTTCCTGTAACATGAATATTATTCTGCATTTGATTTTCCCCCTAACATTGAAGAACATAAACACCTTTCTTAGTGGCCACTGGCTGGATTTGACGGGAGGGCTGTAGTTTGCTGACCCCAATCGTAGATCTACAAGTCGTTAACGCCTCAATGTGTTTCCTTCCTTTGGGTCACAGATGAGGACTCGGAAGCACACAAACAGTCAGCGACTTGGCTGGAGTCTCTCTTAGCTGAGTTGCAGAGCTGAGATTAGGACCTAGACCTTGTAACTGCTGGGCTGGTGACTATTAGTCCCTGCTGTCTTTTCGATGGCTGTAGTTTCTCCTTTGCTGTAAAACTTCCCTTCGTCTCGACACTCTCCTGTTGTTTGGTTCTCTCAGAATATGTACCCGATCACCTTGTGTGTTGATTTCTAGAGGGATCCCATGGCTCAGCACTGGAGGCAAACTCAGATGCTTCAGGGACCAAGAAGTTAATGGTCTAGGACAGGCCACATGGAGGGGTGGGAAGCGTGGCAGTTGGAGAGCACATGCCACGTCTAATGGCGAAGAGTCGCATCAGCTTAGATGTGACCTTGGGAGTGAGCCCAGAGATCCCAGGGCTCCTGACTTTTCGGGAGACACTAGCGATCTGGATTTGTATGTGGAACTTTGAGACATCTGTGCCATTTTTAAAAAGCCTGTGATGGCCCCACAAAGCATGTCTAAGGACTCCGGCCAGCCTTCAGGAGATCAGTTTGCGATCTTTGCATTAGACCATTGTTTCTTCACGGCGTGACAAAAATGTGAGCTATAAATATTTTGAAAAGCCTTGCTCGTTTCATTTGGAAATATGTGTTTGCTCAAAAGGTGGCAAGTAAAAATATTTGTTTGACAGATGACAGTATTGAACACCAGTCTAGGACAAGTAGTTAGTCTTGGTGCTTCCACCTGTGTGATCCTTGTGCTTGAAAGCAGACCGGTGGGCAGCTGGCGTTTCGGAGGGGGACCCAACAGAAATTGCAAAGTGCCTCAGGGATGGGCTACCAAGTCTCACATTTTCAACTGCTGACTTCCTTGAAGTCTCCTGGCACCCTCTGGTGCTTTTTATCTTTTTCTCTTCCCTTCGCCAACCAAGAGCCACCGATCATGGCAATTATTTTCCTTATTGAAGCGCCGAGATTCTGTGGTGACTGTTTTTCCTCATTTCACTGACACCTACAGTAATATAGCCCGTGCCTGAGGTGTCGCCTCCCTGTGGCAGCTTGGAGCTGCAGGGGAGGAGCTGCAGCTGTGACCCGTGACAGTGCCGATGGGGAGGGGCTCTTGTGATTCAGACCTAGTGGCTGAGCAGAAAGCAGCCAGATTAGAAGTCTCCAGGTTTGTGTGCTCAAAATCTTACCTTAACATCCAAAGAGATGTGTCTCTCTCTTAAATATACATATTCCGGAATGGAACATTCAGGCTCAACACGGGGCAATGGCTCCCGTTGCTGATAGAATAAAATGTAATGTTTTCTTTTCTTTTTAAAGGTTTTATTTATTTATTTTTAGAGAGAGGGGAAGGAGAAAGAGAGGGAAACAAACATCAATGTGTGTTTGCCCCCAACTGGGGACCTGGCCTGCAACCCAGGCATGTGCCCTGATGGGGAATTGAACCGGTGACCCTTAGGTTCACAGGCCTGTGCTCAATCCACTGAGCTACACCAGCCAGGGATAAAATTTAACAATTTCTATTCTGTCTCTATCTTCCCTATTAGATGTTATTATTCGTTACTTCCATATCGGAATTCTTCTTCAGTTGTATTCTGTACATGGTATTTTCTTGTTTAACTCTGGATTTTAACTCCAGCTGCTCTGTTGAACTAGCTTACCCTTCCCCTTTGCTAAATCACACCTACCCCTCCAGCTTCCTCTCTTGTTGGTTTTCCTTTTCTGCATTCTTCTGGCAATTACTATTAGTGTTATGTGGATTATTAATCACATATTGATTTATGTTGTGTTCTAAATTAAAAGTGGCTTTTTATATGCGAAAGCAAATGTATTCATTGTAAAACTAATTCAAAGCTACAGCTGTTCAAATTATAAAATTAATCTTTTGCTGTTACATTTTCTGACCTTTTTATATACACATATGCCCACATTCACATGTGATTATTTTATTGATCACAAGTGAAAGACAACGCATAAGTAATTTGAGAAACTATGTATAGATGTAATTTATGTGAAGTTACTGGAATGCAGATGTCATTTACTAGAATTACTCTAACAAGTGTTTGAGTTGTTCAATATTTCTAAGTTTGGAAGACAGAGAAAGGTTTTAACCACAGTAATTCCCATGCCACAAATCTACATGTCGCTCCGACATGCCATGACTGAAAATTAAATAAGAGCAATGTGGTGGATTTTTTAGGTCCAAGAGTATGCATATTTTGAATATTTTTTGATATGTATGGGTAAATTACAGAATTTAACTACTTCCTAGGTATTACCTTGCTGCTTTATGGTTTCTAAAGTGCCTTCACAAATATCATCTTTGATCTTCACAACAACATCAAGAGTAGGAAGAGCAGATTTTTTTTCTCATTTTATAAAAGAGAAGATCAAAACTCAGAAAAGTCAAATAGCTCACACAGTCTGCATAGTTAGCAAGAGAGCTCAGAGAACAACACAGGTCCTCTGGGCCTTCTGCGTTGCTCTGGGCCACGCCCTAAGTATTCCCTCAGGGAGAACGTGTGGGAGCCCGGCCCTCAGCTCACCTGCTCCGAGAACAGGTGCGGTGAGGTTTGGGGGATCCCCTCACTGCTTGGCTGCTGCAGGCCCATCTGATGGGCTGGATTCCTGATGCTCTGTAAATGTACCTTGTTAAGACGGCCTGGGAGCCCCCTAATATTTCACTGTCTTGGAAAGGCCACAGATTTTGATTTCCTTCTGCTAATGAAGGGTAGCATCAAGGACACATGCAGGAAAATGATATAAAGGTCAGCCACTTCACCCAATAATCACACTGACCTCTGGGCCCTCTAGGGAAGGGGGAAAACTGAAGGAGGATGACAGAGCATGAGGAGGAGGAGGGCTGGTGGGCGTGCACTCGGTTACGGACTGGACAGTGACGACTGCCCTTCCCCGGGCTGCCAGCCAGTGTTCGTGGAGTGATGGAGAGAGCGCCGCACCCCCTCCCCTCCCCCCAGGCGCAGCCGCGAACCTTGCTAATCTAATGGAAATGATAATTATTCCCAGTCCTGAGCGTTTCACTTCCTCCAGACTGCAGGGGTATTAGAGTTGATTAAACACATATGCTTTGGGTAGACAGCAACTCCAGTCACATATGGAGTGATCAGTCTTCTTCGAGCTCGGGAAGAGCGAGACCCAAGACCACCAGAGCCGGGGAGAGGCTGAGCTGGGGCCGGGAGACAGGAAGTGATCCCTGCAAGTCCTTTGTTGCAGGCAAGAGAGCAGCAAAAACACAAAGACTTTTTAAAAATCCTATTTGTATAGGGGGGAAAAGCTAAAAAATGCTATTAAAGTTTAAATTCAATTTTAATAATTTTAATAGAAATTTGTGATTTCCTTCTCCTGTATATATTATATATATATTGACAAAGATGAATAAGCTATACCCATTTGTCTAAACTTGCAATTTAGGTACAAATGTGTGTAAATGTCAGGGATGATGGGTTAAAAGGACTAGTACATTTTATAGTGTGAGGGAAAATGAAATGACCCACATGTCCTCAAGACTCAATTATCTTTTAAAAAATGTATTTTTTAAAATAATGTTTCCACTCTGCAACACTTCTTAATGCCAAGAAGAGATGTTTGCCTCATTCAAAACCATATGTTTAATTAATCACACCATTAGCATGAGGAAATGTTAGGAGGCTACTAAAAACGGGCTTTGGAATAATTGATGCTGTATCCTGAGATGAAACTTCTGAACACCTCGACCTGCCTCTCTGCTTCGCCGGCACAGGTGGGAATGCGGCTCCCTAGGCTGGACGGCCAGCGGGTGTGGGGTGATGGTTGGCCCGGTTATCCTCTCGGGCTCTAGACATGTTTTGCTGGGCTCCTCCATGTATTAAAATATACGTATTATATCTACAAGGAGTGAATTTATCTAACTGGACATACAAAAGCTTTGAAAAATATTTTAAATTTTAAATTAAAAAAATTAAACGTAATACCCATGTTTGCCAATATCGGCACTTCTGTATTTTTTTAAGTCTCAAAAAAACCCATCTTTTCTTTTTAATTTTTAAACATTTTAATTTCAAATCTCTCTTCACCCCTCCCCCAAAAGACATGAGACAGCACAGCGATCATAAAAAGGAGACGCAGACACAAAGGTCCAGGGTCTCCCACTGGGACACTTAGGAGAACCGGGAACTGTGAGTGGGTTTCCCAACAGGACTGCGGCAGCTACGCATGCCCCTTCGTATGAGTCAAACACGCCTATTAATACCACATGTGCCGACGCCCCATTCTGGAACTGATCTGCAGGGGCAGCCCAACACCCACCCCTTTAGGCCCGGAAAAAGAGCAAAACATACCTGAAGTTCATTTATTTTGTTTATAACAAAACATCTTTCCCCACCCCATTCGAGATTGGCCTGCCAGTCTATTTAACCACTTAGTAATTTTTTAGAGTTCATGAAAATCAATTACACAATAACTATTTTAATAAATTAAGCACAAAAAGGGAGGCGAAGGGAGGGAAACTAAATGGGCAGATGCAAGCCAGGCCACACTTTGGCTTGGAGGGTGGAGGTGCGGGCAGTGGTGGTGGGGGCCTGAAGGACAGAAGTGGTTGCCGGGGGTGTGAAAACCCCATCTTTTTTGTTTGTTGTGTTCTAATTCAGCAAAATTTAAGAAAAATGTTAGGATCATCCCAATCCTGTCATTTGGATATAATAAATCTTCATATTTTAATGTATTTACTCTGTTTATTCATAATTTTGGTGAGATTTGTAATCTGAAATTTTATCTTCCCTGAATACAAGGAGGAAACTTAAATGCATATTAGTACAAGAAATTAGAATTCATCCTCATTTTTCAAATACAGGCGTTTTTCCACATCTTAAAACTATTTTAAAATATAATTTTAGTATTTTCACACACGAAGTAGTTTTTTAAATGATATTCATTTCTTCTTGATTATAAAAGTACCAAATATTCTTATTAGAAAATTTGGAAAATTAGAAACAAAGAATATGTAAGTCACATGAAAGCCCATCCAGTGATAAATACTGATATTTTGGTGTATTTTTCCCTTTTCATCTTCTTCCCTTCCTCCTTTGACGGACATGCACATATTATAGACACACATGCACACACAATGATTGCCTGTATGTGTGGATCTGCCAAGTTATGAAAAAAATTTCATTGAATGATTTTTAACTTTTTTCAGCGGCATTACAAAGTTGTTGAAAGCCTCCATTTAATGGCTACATTAACTTCAATTGCATGAATGTAGGGTAATATACTTAACCTTATATTTTTGGTACTTTGATTGCAACCCTTCACTATTGTAAGTATGGAGGCTGACTGCAGTTAAATGCCA
>PVKM010041216.1:0-13200 GCA_004027735.1 Carollia perspicillata
AGTGAAATAAGCCAGGCAGTAAAGGACAAATACCATATGATATCACCTTTAACAGGAACCTAAGCAACTAAACAAACAAGCAAGCAAAATATAGCCAAAGACATTGAAATAGAAAAGGGGATGACAGTATCCAGAGGGGAGAGGGGAGGGAATTTCAGGGAAAAAGGGAGGGGACTATAGGAACAAGTATAAAGGACACATGGACAAAAACTAAGGGGGGTGGAAAGGGGAGGGAGGTGGGGAGCACTAGGGGGTGGTCTGGGATGGGAGTAAAAGACAGAAAACTGAACTGAAAAACAATTAAAATAAAAAAATAATAATAATAAATAAAAAATTTTAAAAATAGGTGCTTTAGAATTTCAGAATGAATAACCAAATTTGGGGGCTATCCAGATCCAAATACTAAAAAAACAACAACCAGGAAATAGCTTATTACTAAAAAGAGAGAGAGAGATGGAGAGACTCTGAAAGAGATATTTGAGGATAGATTGGACATTGTGGGGTACTAAGAAAGAAATAAGGTTGCTTCAAAAAAACGTATTTTATTAAGTAGACGTATGTAAAATTATTTTCATGTTGGGAGGGGCAAGCTGTCTTTGTAAAATATCCATATGCTTGAAGAATCATTTCTTTTCTTAGACTCTTCAAGAATCTGTTCACTTTTTCAGAATATTAATATTTAAGACAAAAATCTGAAACTTGACCTGGCTAGTTCTCTACTTGGCACTTAATTTCATAAAGCTGGTGTTAAGTTATTCTCTTTCTTTTCTCTGAACATAATGTACTATATTGAGCTGTTACTGTGGCTTAAAAATACATGAAAACATTTTGAATATTCCCAATGTTTTTCATTTAGATTTGCACAATCATAGAAATTAGAGATGGAAAAACTAGAATTCTTCCTCTTAATATGAACCATAGTCTTTGGTTCAATCTTGGTTCTCTTTTTTTGATTGATGGAGCTAAGGGAGTGTAAAAAAAAGTCCCTCTGGGCAATTGCTCCCATTATTCCAGGATTTCTGGACTAGCGTTATCTTTTTAATAGAGTACCATTACTCTAGTGATTTACCCTGGAGTCCTAACAAATCATCTCTTTATCTTGGCATTACATACACTTGAAACTTACTGGTTGAAGACACTTTGCCTCTATAAACTGATGCATATTTGAACAAAAGATGTTGTCATTGAAATTAACTATAATATCAAGATTGGCACAGAAAAGGCAGTGATGTGGAACTCCAGTCCCCTGTGTTCGGGGCCATGGAGACAACCAAATTCCATCTGTCTTTTAGTCATATTTAATTTATATGATGGAATATTAGCACACATAGAATCCTATGTAGGTTATTTTGTTAACAGTGATCTATGTATTTAAATTCCTTCAATCTGCCCAATAACTTCATGCTTCCATTTCTTTTCTTTTTGTTCACCCAAGAGGCAAAATGGTCTTTTTACATCCTATATTACTTTGGAGATTCTCCAAAATTATTTTCCTTTCTCAAGGAAAGTGGAAATGTTAGACTCACAAAGCTAAGAGGAACTTTGCAAATCGTCTAGTTGCTAACCCCATATCACACAGGAGGAGATAAACACAAATGATGATAGTGATTCATCATTAGCCTGCTCAGGCTTTCTCCTGATATTCACTAGTAAGATATGATATACTGGGCTTTAAGAATAACACTTGAAAAAGAATACAATCTACTTTTAAGGTATTGAAACCAAATATATAGTTTTTAATTTGAAATTCTCCTAAAACATCTTGTTTATTTCAAATCGTTTATTTCAGAACCATACTCATTGTCAAAGCTGTCAATTCTGATGTAAAACTGAGGTAGATCAAGACCAGGGCGGCCTGTGTCACGTGCTATGCTAGCTAGCTGTATTTCCATATCTCTCTCTTCTCCACACAGCCAGATCTTAAGCTCTTTGTTCTTTTCTTCTCCCAAGATGCCTTGTCCCATGCTCTCCATGTAATCAAGTAGACTGATTGATGGAAGATCTGGCAACCTAGAATCCACAGCTCTTATTCTAATCCGTGTGATGATAATGCCAACAGTGGTTTGGGGAAAAAAATTAGTTACCATTTATTTTGCTTTAAAAATACCCAGAGAAATAAGTTTATTGTTCTTAATAGAAAGAGCTCAACAAATATCTGAGGCAAATGTGACTGTTTAAAAGTAAACAAACACGATTTGAATGTTGGAAAGCGAAGAGCTGCAGTGACTCCCAACCGCCCTATCTGATTGGTCGGAACTGTCTTCAGTGTTCAGCTATCACTTAAGATCAATCAGTACAACAATGCAAGTGAAATGCTGCCACTTCAGCCTAAACTGTAAACCCAAAGAATTTGCTCTCTTTGCCTAGAGAAGCTTCAAAAGGGAGGTTCTAATGGAATACACTTATTGTTCATTATAAATGTGTCTTCTACTCAATATTGTTCATTTGATACTTATTTTTCTGCTTCTTTGTTTAAATAAACAGTGGTCTCCACCATAACAATCTAGATTTCTCTAAAATATTATTAGTTAAACCTAAAAATGTTTCCCTCCATATTACTTGTCTCACATTCCTTGGAAAGAACTTTAACCAATAGGAAAAAAATTAAAGTTTATACTGGAGAACACTTTCTTAAATCCACTTAGCCAGGTCATTAGGTTTGGAATTTGGCAGTACCTATAAATTTTACTTAATTTCACTTCACTTTGAAGTTTTGCTAAGTCCATAGAACTAAAGAAATCAGAGAATAATTGACTATAGGCATTTTTTTAAGTATTGCCTAAAATATGGAGAAAAGACATGTGAGGGTAAGAGTGAGTTGAAGATGAGGAAACATGGTAACGAATTAACAGAATTTTAGAAAGTCAGGCACTGATAAAGTGTACAGGCCAAAAAGAGACTCAGAAAGATTTACCCCTCAGAAACGCAACTAACACAACTAACACCGCTTTCTCATAGAACTTAGTCAATATTTAGATGGACTTTACTGAGGGAATATCTTAGTAATGAAAATATAAATTGGAATTAAAAGAGTGTGATGAGTTCTTTAAAGGATTTATAGAAATTACTCCATGTTCTGACCACAAATAGATGTGGATATTTGAAGAGTGGGACCATCTCCTCTCTCAGTGGACTTCTCCACTTCCAAGGTTGACTCTTTAAGGCAGCCATCAACCGATAATTTGGTTTATGTTGTAGGAGTTAAGTGTTTTGAGTTTGTGTAACTACCCACTGAGTATTTCCTCACACAGGTACCTCAAGCATTTAAACCACAAAAATGTCTGAAACCACATCCATTTTTAAAATTCCATTATGTAGTGATATAATTCAGGTTTGTTCAAGGGTATGTAGGAGCCCAGAAGTAGAACTGGCTATACTGTGGATGTCGAGGAAAGCTTCACTGAAAAACTGGAAAACTGCAGTTCCTTACCTTCTGGTTGCACTTCTCATACTATAAACAAGTGACCTTTTTATGGTCTATTTGATGTTATGTTTTTGCATTTGTGCACCTTTTGTGAGTGAGTCAGCTGTTGAAAATAGCCCCCGGCATGGTGCTGAAGTACCGTCTAGTGTTCCTAAGCACAAGAAAGTTGTGATGTGCCTTACGAAGAACATAGGCATCATTCAGGCAGGAGGTAGAGTGCTGTTGGCTATGGATTCGACATCAACGGATCAGCAAGATACAGGGTGGGCAAAAGGAGGTTCACAATTGTGATGACACCAAATGGTATTCTTATATTATTTATTAACTATGGTATTATTTTCTATACAAACACTTGTAAACCTCCTTTTGCCCACCATGTACATTAAATAAGGTGTCTTTAAACAGAGGCGCACATAAAACAAAGTTATGTAAAGATTGGTTGATAAAAATGTGACCAGAGGCTTGCAGGGACCCAACTTTGCACGTCCCTAGGAGCCTCATCCAGTATTCACAAATTTGGTATTCACTGCAACTTTATAGGACATAATTACTTCAAATAACGAGAGTTGATGATGTACGAGGATATAAGGCTAGAATAAGCCAAAAGCCACATCAGTGCTAAATAAAACTCCTAATTTACTCATAATAGTTTATTACACAAATACATAAAGTTCAGAGTGGAGCATAACTATTTTTAAGCTTATCCAGGGGTTTCTGAGGCTGGGGGAGGGGGAAGATTTCCTCTTTAAACCACCTGATCATTGTGTGCAGTCACCTGAACGGAAGGTGGAAAGTGTAGCATGGCTTCCAGTGCTCTGTGACCTTGAAAAAGAATTCGCCCTCTCTGAATTCTTGTGCTTCACCTATGAAAGGACGCGATGACACCAGGTGATGTAGACTGTCTGCTCTCACAGTCCAGGATTCTACAGGGAGCCCCTAAAACAGACTGTGTGCAAGCAGTTGCGACTCTACAACTACATAGGCTTGTGAAGAAGGATTGGCTGCATTTTTGTGTTTCCCAGAGCTACATGAGAACGCATCCATCGATTTTTGATTTAAGGACTCTGCAACTATTGTCTACTTTTAACTCCAATGACAAAAAGAAACCCAAAGGAAACCTGTAAAAGTGACAGAATGAAATACCCTCAATCATTACCAACTTAATGGCATTAAAAGTAGAAAGAAACAGCACAAAGAGAAATGTCTGGCTGTAATTTTTTAAAGCAAATGGCTTGACTGATCGAGGCAGTACCCAAATGATGAGCATGGCGGGCCACCCTGAGCACCCTGCTTTCTCTTTCAGGTTTCTTCAGAGGACCCCAGTGTATTTGACCAACAATCCCATGCTCCATTAAGCACTTGGCAAAGGACTGAATGGACATGTGTGACCCAGACGTTTGCATGGAAGGTTAGGCCACCCAGATGGAGTCCTCATTTTAAGAAGATGTGCAGGATTAAGATGTAATCCATTATTTCAAAGGATACAATGGTACACAAAATGAATGCTCAAGTTTATGTTTCCTCTAAAGAATTCTTTAAGTACAGAGGATACATTAAAATACAGAGTCTTTCACTTAGCTTAAGTTACCTCCCTTCAACCTAAATTGTTGGAGGACAACCCTAGCTAGAAATGGAAAAAGTTGGAAAGATTATACACACACAAAAAAAATTACCTTGCCTTATCTTTTTCCTTAGCCAATGAGAAAATTGCCATAGCTACGTGCAGGCCCATACCTAACATCTGCGGGGGTTCAGCCACCTTCTCTTCCTCCATCTGTAGCCTACATTTGGAGGGGCCTTGTATGCATGGGTACACACACCAGCACACAGTGACAGTAGAGTCAACACTCAAAAAGACGGACCTATAAAAGAAGCTTTCACAGGCTCTGGTAGTCAACTCGGGGCCCTGGAGCTAGGAAGTTCAGAGGTTCTGGGTACTCGGGACGTGATCTAGAAGTGTGATGTGATCCAGAGCACGGGCTCCGGTTGAACATCATCCCTTAGCTCCTCAGGCTCTTCACCCCCTAGGGGTGGACACTGGCATCCGTGCACCTCTCTCAAAAGGCAGTTTTATTCTTCCTCCACATGTGATAATGTGCATGTCTTTTCGTAGTTTTCCAAAGATCCTCTCAACTCTAAATGTCTCGGCTCATTACAATTCTCCCTTTAGGAGGATTGAAAACATAACATGATGGTGTATTGCAATGTATGCAACACACCTGTAAGTGTATGAGAATACACTGGACCTTTGGGCGTAAGAGTAAAGAGTCTCTTCTATACAAAAGCGGCTCAAAATGTAAAATAAATACAATCAGTGTCTGACTGAGAAAGAACTGTATATTCCTATTCACATTCATGAAATACAGAAAGGCATAATCCATGTTTCATTTCTGTTTAACAAAGCCCCCTGAAGATAAAAGCTTTATGAGTATAGGAGCCATGTCTGTCTCTGACACCTGGCCCAGTGAGTGGCACCTAATGAATAATCAATAAATGTTTGTTGAATGAATAAATTTAATTCACTCCTTTAATCTGTAGAACTTCAGCACTTCTGCTCTAAATAAAATTGGTCTAGTTTCAAAACCCACAGCATGAAGTAGACCTGTCTTCCTATCCCATGCCTCTGTGGCTGGCATTGTTTTTAATCTTAGCAAATGCATGTAGCGACATGGTGTGTCATTGCTTACTCAGCTAATTTTCATGACAAGGACCCATTTACTCATACAGTGCTCTTCAGAAGGTTGTGCAAGCTTTCAGCCTAGGGCTTTAGGCAATAGACTGGGCCTGGCAGCAGCAGCAGCTGTGAGGAGATGATCTTTAGACAGAGGACAGCAGAGGACACAGAGATGCAGTCATCACTACTCCTTCACAGCATGTTCATGACACATGGAAAAGTCCCACTTTGGTTGGCAAGCAACCAAGATCTACAGTCTTTCAAGTTAGTTTACTTTGCTCTTGTCATCTTTTCTTCCCTAAACATCGCGGTGCTCAGAAGTCTACACATCAAGCCAAACTACTGCTGAAACAGAGGCAACAAACCATCGGAACTGTTAGAAGCTGAGGAATGGAGGAAAGGTAGGATCTTCTTCATTGCTTTTCCCAAGATAAGGGGTAGTTACAGTATTTAGTATTTTTAAATTGATGCATGTCATCCTACTACTAAAGAAATAAAGATACTTTTGAAATTATACACATAGTTAAAAGACCACAGTCATGTTGTCATTGTGTTGTGTTAGGTGAAAAGAAGTACAAAACTACATACAGGCACTCAGTGCTGGTGGTCAGTCAAGATATACTGGTACAGCCACCCGGAACCAGGACTGGAATGTAGCAGTGTCTCCAAGTGCCCCCTGTTACACTGGTCCTCCTCTGGGGCCCCTCAGGCCTCCCCACCATCCAACCACTAAAGAGTTACAGTAGGTCAGTGCCCCAGATATATATGAGGTCTATCCAGAAAAAGTCCAGCCATTGTTAATGTAACAAGAACGGTTTGCACACATGATGTAACCTGGCAGCCAAGGAGAGTGGACTGGAGTGCACATGCGTGAATAATGACAACTTCACTGTACTAGGCTGTGGGGGCAGTGGATGCCATTGAGTGAGCATGTGTACTGTGTGGCTGTTATATTCAAAATGACTGAGTAGAGCAACAAATCTGCATGAAATTTTGTGTTAAGATTGAACATTCCTCCGCAGAAAGCTATTCAGATGATTCTGAAGGCTTTCTGGGATGATGCAATGAGTGCAGCACAAATAAAAGTGTGGCACAAGCGCTTCAAAGATGGTTAAGAATCTGTTGAAAGGGATCCACGTTCTGGGAGGCCTGCAACAAGTGGGGCACCTGAGGATACTGAATGTGTACGGGCTGCAATCAACAAACATCAGCGGCTGACAGTGTGAGAAGCTGATCCGCAGATTCCCAAAACTACTGTGTCTGAGATTTTGACTCAGGATCTTGGCATGAAAAATGGCACAAAATTCATTCTGCAGTTTCTATTACCAGAGCAGAAGGAATATGCTGCAGTTGTTAGAGACTGGACTCAATCTGCTACCAATGAACCTGATTTCCTCACAAAGGTCATAACAGGAGATAAATCGTGAGTCTATGGCTATGATCTGGAAACAATGGCCCAGCCATCCAAATGGAAGTTCCCTGGCTCTCCACACCCAGAGGAAATGCAGCAAAGTCACAGCAAGACCAGGACTATGTATTGTCAAGTAGAAGAGATGCCGGGAGAACTGTGTGAGGTCTCAAAGCACCTAACTTTGAAGGGGACTGAGGCATCATTGTCCTATGTACAGTGTTTCTTGTATTTTTGTCAATAAATGTCTGTATTTTTCATAGTGTGTGGCTGGATACTTTCTGGACAGACCTTGTAGGTCATTCAAAATTTTTAATATCATCCCTATGATATGATCTTAATTTTTTAAACTTATGTCTAATGTACATGTGTGTGTATCTGTGTGTGTGAGAGAGAGAGAATATACCAAAATGCTTAGGAATAATTCTACTGAGAATTTGAATTATGAGTAATTTCTGTTTCCTTCCTTATTATTTTAGGATTTTCACAGTTTTCTACACTAAGCAAATATTGCCTTTGTGGTTGGAGAAAAGACAAGCAGGAACATCATTTGTTGACGGAGGCTCTTGAAGGAAAATTAAATCATCCTATTGTTCACTCATTCCTCATTCATTTCTAATAGCAATTTACTAAGTCTGACATGTACTAAATTCAGTAAATGTGTCTTGGGTGCCTACTATGAGCTTAGCACACAAGCTATCAAGTAATAGAAACATGACCTCTGTCAAAGCATTTCCAGTCCAGGTGGTTGGTAACACACCCATGCACGCGCACACACACACACACCACCTTTCCTACCTTTGCTCAACTAGCCTCACCCCAGAGGCCCACCCTGACCATCCTGTTTAATGCTGCAGCCCCCCTCCACCTTAGCACACTGGGTTCTTTTCACCCTGCTCTAGCCTTCCCTTTTCCATGCTACTTAGCATCTCTTGAGGAGCCTGGGACAGGAGTACAAGGTATTCACAGCAGCATCAAAGCTGCAGGCTGTCAGAGAAGGAGCAAGAAGTAAGGACCTGGACAGTTCCAAGGAAGTGCTGCCGAGAAGTGGGACAAAGTGGTGAGGAGGAAGGGCATGCCAGCCCGAAAGAACTGATTTACCCAATCCTCAAGCTCCTATGCTTGGGGAGGATGGAAAGACCATGAAGAGCAAACTTACTTTTTTTAATTGAAGGACACTGCAGTCATCAGAGCAAGGACCTGACTTGTCATCACAGGGAAACTTAATTCCTTAATCCCACTGGCTACAGGCTAAGGTTCTCTAACCAGAAATGGACTTGAATGGCAGGTCCACATACATTACCTCTGTGACCCTGGGTGAGTTATTTGACACCTCAAAGCCTCGGTTTTCCCACCTATACAGTGAGGAGAATAGCAGAGCCCTCCATAAGGAATGGAATGGAGAATGAATGCAGAGCCTCTCATCCCATGTCTGGGGAGGGCACAGGCCCTGCACGCCAAGTCACCATCCTCCCACAGGTGACCCAGAGCATAGTCTTCTCTCAGGTCCTCTGCGTGCAGGGTTGTAACTGCACACCAGGCAGGGACATTCCCAACATCCGTTGCTGTCTAAGACATGCATCTTTACTGACCCCCATCTACTCTCCCACAACCCTGGGAGATCTTGCCTTTGCTTTGCCAGGCCCTGCAATCTCACTGTACATGTTTGACAGATGCAAGCAGGACACACGATGGAACTTGAGTGGACTCAGGCGCTCAGTGAGTGATGGTGTCCTCACTATCCTGGGAACACAGAGATATTTAACTGCAAACAGCTCTGCTTTCCTCTTCCCTGCCCCACCTCCACCTGCAGAATAGCCCTGGAACTGCTTGACTGGGAGGAAGAATACCCAAAGTGACAGTCTTCCCCTACAGCTATCAGGACACCCTCAGAGCCATCATTTTTCTCAGAAAGGGGAAAATAAGTCAGCTTAATCACACCAAAGTGTGAGGGGTGTGTCTGGGTTGAGAAAGTTTTGAGCAGTCTTGTAAAACAGTTTTAAGAAGGTCCCATGGAAGAAGGTAGCCTTTTCAAGAAATCAATATGACCCTCACACCCAGGCCTTTGTGTTTTCCTAAGCAAGGCACCACTCTTCTTGGTGGTCCTTAGAGAGATGAGAAAAACACACGTTCCACAGATTTCTTGAATTTAATTTCCCCTGTCAACTGTCCAAACAAAGATCAACTGTCTTCTTTGTCCAAAGAAGAACAGTTGGTGGTGGTGTCAGACCACGTGCTAGCATCTTCCCTGCTCTCCCTGTGCTTAGGATGTGCGACTGTCAGGCTGTGAGACATTTCTATTGCAAAGCATCACAGTCAATCATGAGAAATTCCATGTCACGTGTACACTTGTCCAGACCCTCAGGGGACACATCATCTAGTCTCTCCCATTAGCATGTCCACTTCTCTATTTTCTCTCCAATCCAAGGAAACATGCAAACAGTATGAATTCAATGAACCTACAAGAGCGCTGACTGGGTGGCTCAGTTGGTTGGAGTATCGTCCCATACACCAAAAGAGAAAAAAAATGTTGCAGGTTCAGTCCCTGATCTGGAAGTGTACAGGAGGCAACTGATAGATGTTTCTCTCTCTCTCTCTCCCTTCCTCTCTTTCTAAAATTAATAAACATATTCTAGGGTAAGGATGTGAAAAAGAAACTAGAAGAAACCATTCTAATTTTCTGGCCCAGAACTGAAGGCATTTTTTTCACTCAATTTGCATGGCTTTTTTTTTCTTAAGCTCTCTTAAACCTACCTAAAGCAGAACCAAGTCTAGTTTTATCATGATTAATCTGGAACTAGAGTAGAATACAAAAGTACTCTTTGAACCAAATGAGCTAAAATCCAACTCTTCATTTGAGTGAACAGTTCTGACACATCCTGGCATCACGTGCTTTGGCAGGGTGGGGGAAGAGAGCTGAAAACTGGAGATTACCAAAGTGAAAAGAGTTAAAAATGGTGGAAGATGGAACTCGAAGCCACAGGCCAAAGTCAAGTGAATGGTCTGAAATAAATGAGGTCACAGGCCCGCAGGAGTTAATATGTCCCAGTGAGGTAACATCAGATGCAGGTCAAGAGTCAGCACCAGGTAAGAGGCCAGACACAGGCATGAATAAGCGTCAGCCACAGTAACGGACTGGGTAAGCAACAAAGAACCAGGTAGGCAATGCCAAAGGCCAGTTGAGGCAGGGTCCAAGAATCTGGGCATGAAACCTAGAAATTAAGAAAGAAAGCATAAGTTGTAAGGAGGTATATAAAAAGATAATAGGGGGAAGTTTTCTGGTTACTGAAAAGATGAGAACTGACTGTCCTAGGCACGCTGGCTTAAGCTGAGATGGCCAGGGAGTGGCTGCAAGAGCTTCCTGGAGGTCAGCCTGCCCCACAAATGGGGTTCCAAGAGTCCATTTCCTATACACAGCACGTGCTCTTGAAGCATGCCTTCTGAATGAATGAATAGGTGCCTGGAGATCTGAGGTACGCCTTTGCTATTTTTTCTTTTATGTACTATGAAAGACAAGAATAAGTCTCCTAAAGATAATAGTTTCTCCTTCTGTAGGCACTGGACTCTTGAATCTAATAATCAGGTAAATACCACCTGGTGCATCTCTTTAACACTAGAGAGAGGGGTTCTTTAATTCTAAACTTAATACTGGTGACCAAAAGATGTTTTATGAATGATATGCAAACCATTCTTTATTTTTTTAATTTACCAATTGAAATAACGTTTATTTTACTTTTAATTTATTTTTGTTTATTTATTTTTATCCTCACCTGAGAGGGAGGGAGAGAGACATCTACGTGAGAGAAAAATGTTTGATTGGTTGTCTTCTCTTATGCATTCTGACCAGGGATGAACCAGCAACCTGAGTATGTGCCCTGACCAGGAATAGAACCTATGAACTTTTGGTCCATGAGATGATGCTCCAACCAACTGAGCCACACTGCCCAAGGCTATTTTTTTATTGAATTTATTGGGGTAACATTGGTTAGTAAAATTATATAGGTTCCCTGTGTACAATTCTATAACACATCCTCTATATATTGTATTGTGTGTTCACTACCCCATGCGAAGTCTCCAAGTCACTCTTCATGCTTCTATGTACTGAAACACAAAGCATGTTCAGAGGATTCTGATACCAACATCTGGCTCACCCTTGCTGAGAAGTAACCAAAGGAGACACTGTGGTGTCACTGGGATCATTTTCTGGATGTCCCAAGTACTGATACATTATTCTTCTGGTAGCACCTTGCAGGTCACATCTCTCACCAGCTCAGAAATGAGTCAGGGTTCCCCCACCGTCAATCAATAAAATCTATATCCTGGCATACCTTTGAGTCTTGGGCTCCACTACCCCCTCTGCACATGCATTTACCCAACCATTAGGTGCCCATTGTTTTTACCAGTGTCTCTCACTTTCCCTCCACTGTCCTTTGCTCATGCACTTCCTCAGCCTTGGATGTTCTTTTCCATTTTTATTCTCTGGATTTAAATCCCACCCATCCCAAATTTCCTCCCTGGGCTTCTCCCTGGGCTTTTGCTTACTTCTAGGCAGCTCAGTTGAAGGGATTTGAAGTTCTGCTCCAGCAAATTTTCTGCACACCTTTGGATCAGATAATCATATCCAACCCAATCCCGTTGAGTTTTGGAGAACTTTTTCAAGTATATAACACACTCGGGTAGAAGCAGTGAACATAGCAGCAACTGCCAAGCTCAGAGTGAAGGAGAGAGTACGCTCCACAATGAGCCAAAAGTAATGACCTAGGGACCTGTTTCCATGGCACACAGCCCTCTGCACAAAACCTTAAAAAATATCCCATCATACTGAGGAAGGGTGTGATAAAGGGGGAGCACAGGGGAGTCACAGGGGCCACGAAACCACTTGTTACCTGATTGTGGTGGCAGTGGGGACACGAACCTACACGTGTTAAAATTCATGGAACTAAACACCAACACAAAGAAAGATCGCCTTGACTGCATGAGCGTTTTGTTTGTTTGTTTTAATTTAAGAGTTCTACAAGAGAAGTGAACTATGCATTAATAATTACTCATTATTTTTCTGAAAACAGCTGTCAACCAGGGTCAAATTAATGACTTACCTTTTACATTAGTCCGGCTCTGAGATGATAAACAGTGTTGGTTTTGTGTTTGGGAGTGAGGGAAGGGGGTTGAGAAAAGAGAGTGTTTTATGCCAAACAATACTGTACAGTTTGAAAACTTTGGCCTTAGTATATGTAGCACCAGACTTAATTTGCAATTTCCTTTCTCACATGCCTTAAAACAAGACCTTAATACAAATATAACATATAGATTTTATATATAGCTTTTCTTCACCTGACCTAGACCTTTATATTTATTTTCATTCATTATTTCTTATCTAATTAGTTTAGTTATTTCAACTAAACTTGGCTTCAGGTGATGCAGGCAATTTGTTTCAGAGCCATAAAACTATGCGTGTTTTTATTGTTACTAGAGTTTTCCGAAGTATGCACTAGCTCCGCCATTTGCGCCATGCATTATCAGGTGAATGATTCATTCCCATATTATTAGCCATTTGATGCCAACAGTAAAATGTAGATATGTGGGTTGTAAATTATCTAATATGGCATCGTTTCCATTGTTTCTCCATATTAATCTAATTTCCATCCTCATTGAATTCTGTAACAATCCTAATTGAAATCCAGGAGGGGTACTTAA
>PVKM010041218.1:0-13198 GCA_004027735.1 Carollia perspicillata
GAGAGAGAGAGAGACTCACCACAGCTCAGACAGGACGAGGTTCCTTCTCACATGGCTGTTCCCTCAAGATAGGATTGAGATGGGAGGGGGAGACACTAAAAGAATCCTAAAAAGCCAATTCTTGTAAATTCTGCTTTGGCTGATTTTGTGCTATAATGGGCAGTTGATTTCTAAAAATCATATTTCTTCAAAGAATTTTATTGAAAGGAAGACTAAATGTAATGTGCCTTTCCTCATAATCCAGGAAAACAACTGTGGTATTTCAAAAATTCTAAAAATATCTACTTTCATGAAATAGTAACTATTTCACTACAAACCTATTTTTTCACTAAATACACACGTTTCCTAATCCTGGAGCCTCCTGGGAAAAGCAGTGGGTCCTCCCCGGGTCCTGCAAGACTCCAGTGTTCACGGGAGAGATTGTGGGGAATGGCTTCACCCTGTCTCCTGGGATGGGCTGTCAGAGGTCACATGCAGAGCCACTGCCAGGCTTCCACCAGGCATGTTTAAGCAATTAGCCCCTACTTGTACCAATTATGTGATTCCCCATACCTCCAGACATTCCCACTTAACTAGGCACGAGAGAAAAAGAAAAGAAAAGTGTGCCCACATTCCTGGTTTCCACGAATCCCAAATGACAAGACTGTGCAGGAAAGCCCAGCGATGTTCAGGCAATTCAGAGTCCCAAAAGGCCACAGGATGGGAATGTGGCACCCTCGGCGCGGAGTCTGAAACGGTGTGTGTGAACAGTGTGACTTTCCTGTGTCCACCTTCAGTGCTGAGGCAGCGTGGAAAAGAGTGGCGGGAGAGTTTGTAATACTGACCACACTGGCTCCGAGTGACGGGCCTCTCTGCTCCAGCAGAGGACCCCGCCGTTCCCTGTGTGTGTGTGAGTGAAAGACCTGCTTCACAGGGGAGTTTGGAACTTCTCCGCGCCTAAGACCTCGCCAGTTTGGATTCGTGAGCCTTGAGGGTGCCAACAGCATCTTTCACTGCGTGATAAATGATGTTCTTCACCTGGGGAGAGCACACAGCACGGTCAGTTCACGGCAGCCCCAGGTAGTCTTCTGCAGGTGAAAACTATGCTCTGCACTGCCTGTAAGCCTGCCGATGAGTGAGGAAACCCCTCAACCAGGGCTGCACGCTTCCCAATCAATCCCAAAGGTGATTTGCAAGTCGCATAGCATGTAAGGTCTACATTCAAAAAAGAGTAATGAAATCACTTGACAGGCCATATAATCTCCGTCTATGTGATTACTATGTGCTGGGCACTACTGCACATCTTTTTGTGGATTTTTATTTAATTCTAACCACGATCCCTGAGATAGGTTTTATTATTACTTCCCATTTTATAGGTAAGAAACTGAGGAAGTCAAGGTTCCATGGTTAAGAACTTTGCCTGAGGTCCTGCAGGAAATAAGAATGTATTACACAAAGTGGGCAGATAAGATTATTGGGTATTTTTTCTTTTTGTGCTTGTAGGTATTTTCTAATTTGTCTAAAAGAAACACATACTATGTGTGAAGTAGGAAGATATAGTAAAAGTTATTAAAAGAAAGTAAATAGCTCTGGCTGGTGTGGCTCAGAGGACTGAACATCAGCCTGTAAAACCGAAAGGTCACTGGTTCAATTCCCAGTCAGGGCATATGCCTAGGTTGCAGGCCAGGTCCCTAGTTGGGGATGTGAGAGAGGCAACAAATCAATGTTTCTCTCATACATCGATGTTTTTCTCCCTTCTCCTCACTCTAAAAAAAAATCTTAAAAAGAAAAAAGAAAAGAAAAGAGAAAGTAAATAGCCTAAAGACAGTTTTAAACCAAGCTGGTGACTATTTCTGGGGAAGGAAAGTGGAGAGATAGAACGGGAAGGGTACATGGAGACTTCATCAATGTAACTGTTGCACATGTTTATGTTGTATTATGTAGTATATGTGTTGTGTGTGTGTGTATATATATATGATGTTTTATTTCTTAAGCTGTGTGATGGGCACACAAGCCCCCTTGTGCTACTCTCCACTAAATTTTTTGTATTAATCCAACAAATATATACAGAGTACCTACTATATGTCCAATATTGTGCTAGGGAAAAGCAGTGAATAAAACAGTAAAATCCCTGCCTTCATAGAGCTTAAATAGCTTACAATCTTTTTTTTTTAAAGTTTTATTTATTTATGTTTAGAGAGAGGCAAGGGAAGGAGAAAGAGAGGGAGAGAAACATCAATGTATGGTTGCCATTCACACACCCCCAACTGGGGACCTGACCTGCAACCCAGACAGGTGCCCTGACTGGGACTTGAACAGGCGACCCTTTGGTTCATAGCCTGGCATTCAATCCAGTGAGCCACACTAACCAGGGCTAAATAGCTTACATTCTAATAGGGATAGAAACCAACAGATAAAATACAAAGTATGTTAGATGGTAAAAAATACAACAACAAAAAGATAAAGCAGTGACAGAAGATTGGAGGTGACCTATTAGAAGTAGAGACCTAATGGAGGTGGGGTCTGAAGTATCTATGCCTGAATATGTGTACTATGTCTATAATATCAATATTATATTTATCAATGTGATTATACTTTGTGTAAAAACTTTATAGTTGGGCCCTGGCTGGGTAGCTCAGTTGGTCAGAGTACCATCTGGATATGCCAAGGTTGCAGGTTCAATCCCCATACAAGAAGCAACAATGAATGAATAAAAAAGTGAATCAATAAAATTGATGTTTCTCTCTCTATTACATCAATTTTAAAAAAAGAACTTTATGGTTGAAATGTTCTATAATTTTGAAAAAGGAATAGCAAAACAGATCGGATTCAGGTTGAAGGTGACAGTCTACCAGAGACCAAGAAAAATCTTCAACCTCATTGGTTGTTGACCAAAGAAGACACACCTGAGCCACAGGTATGATGGATAAAAAACAGTTCACAAGTGAGAGGCTAGGAGTGTGTCTTCAGATTGTTGAAATTCTGCCTGGGCAATCTTGTTTCTTCATTCTTTACTCTCTTATGTTACTAAAGCACCTAAATATATTAACAATGAAATTTTGCCCTTAAAGCTTCAATCCACTTCAGGAGCAGAGGAAAACCTAATCTGATTGTCCAGCTTAGATCTAAAAGGGGAAAACAATCCTCACTCCTCTTAGGGACATGAACTGCAGCCCCTAGCGGAGCTCTAAGGAATTGAATCTGCACAGAAACCTGCTGTTGAGAAGCAGCTTCAGAGAAAACTCCATTTTCGGAAACATGCTCAGAACAAAATGTCACAGTGCTTTTCCCATCTGACTGGGGCAGTCAGTTTAGTCACAGTTTTGAATGCTGAAACATTTTATCTCCCAGGGGCAGAAAAATAGAAAACTGTTACACTGCACATGATTAGGTTAAAAGATGAGTATTCTCTAAGAGGACTGATTACATACTTCATGGGGGGAAGACTCCATTCCCCCAGACATGGTTCCCTTTCTGATCTCGCCAGTTTCACATCCCAGAGAATGCCTTCAAACAACAGAACGTGCCTCCTGTGTATGTAGCTCAGTAGGAGATGAGAAGACAGAGTGGGGGTGAAGGAGGAGCTATTTACCTGCAGTTTATCCTCATGGTTTGTATGAGTGTTGGAGAGATGCCTGAATTCCTGCGTCAGGCGGAAACAGTGCTTTACGTGTTCTGGAGATACAAAATCTTCTGCTACTTTTATGCAACTATATAAATTGTGCACCTGGGAGGGGAAAGTACATAAGGCAAATACAGGCATTAGAGATTCAGTAACACATGTGAAATGTCCAGGATCTAGTTAGAAAAAAACTTTAGAAATACTTATAAAAATTCTATTGTTGTAAAAACAACACATGCAGAAAAACTGAAGTATAAATTTATAAATAAAACATTACTAAAGCACAGGAAAGGATCTAGAAAAACATACACTAAACTGTTAACAGCAGGCTACCTCTGGGGAGGGCAGGGTGAGGGGACTGAAGAGGGGTATGGCACAGGGACCTGGGCTGGGGCTTTCAGCTTAGCTTTAACAGTCTCCGCGGTTGAAGAAAAGTTTAACAGGCATTTAAAATTACATAGAAGAAAATTCAAAACCCAAAAATAAATTATAGTTCCAAAGCAATCTGACTAATTCAGTCATTTATATCTACTGCCGGATTAACAAGAAAGTCAAACAAGGAAGCCCATGGAACTGTGAGGCCCAGCTCCTAAGTTGAAACCCACCTGGTGTGGGGCTCCAGCAGGTATGAAGACGGCATCTCCGAGGAACTGAACGATGGCCCAGCCTTGCACACCATACTCTTCATAGAGTCGCTTACGGAGGGTCTGGTCCAGGTACCAACTTTGGTCATGAATTGGGTCATGATCAGGGGGATTCTCTTGGCCTTGCTCTTCTCCAACCTGAAGCCATGACCAAAACACAAAGACAGAAAAATCAATAAAAACGTAAAAATTATTAACAGCGTAAATCCAACTTGCTACAGCAACATCCCTGGTGGGCCAAAGCTTCTGTTTTATTCAACACCCTCTAAGTGTAAATTCAGGCCTCTGGGGCATTTTGACAAGGGGTACGGGTCTTTAGTGTCAAGGGACCCCTACACGAGAAACCCTAGGGAGGCTGTCTCAGCAACCCCAGACCTTTATCTGTGAGCTGGGAGCCCGCCCAGGAGCATACCTTTCGGAGCAGCTCCCGGATCTTCTCTGCATCCTTGGCTGCATAAATGTGCCACAAAGCACCGGGCTTCTCATTTCCATCGTGAATCCTCTGCTTTGTCACCTCGTCAGCATCTCCCTCGTCAATTGTCTTGAGTACCTCTGAAAAGAGCAAAATGCCACTTTTAAACATAACCAGCAATTTCAGTACCTTTGAGTGAAGCAAAATGTCTAATTCAAACAACTTTAGTCTCCACTATTCTTGTCTCTCTGGAGTAATAAGGGTAGAATCAAAGAATCAAAACTCATATAGGTCTAAGCTTCCCAAATACAGGAGGATTGACCCTAATCTTCCGTACTTAACAGAAATGTGGCATTTTTTGGAGGCACAGTTTTCCTTTAAAGCATATTTCTTGTTCAAACTGTGTGGCCATATCTTATGTTCAAATTGCAGGTTATTTCCTGCTACAAACAGATGAACTCTGTACTTTCTCAAGATCTCTTCTAAACTCTGTGGGCTTTATGGATTTAAGGCCACAAAGCATAAAGCGTCTCTGCTAAGGAAGTTAAGGCTTCTATCCTGACTGGTGTGGCTCAGGGGCCTGAGCATTGGCCTATGAACCAAAAGGTTGCTGGTTAGATTCCTATTCACGTTACAGGCCTGGGTTGCAGGCCATGACCCTGGCTGTGGGTATGCAAGAGGCAACCAGTTGATGTTTCCCTCACACATAGATGCTTCTCTCCCTTTCTCTCTCTAAAAATAAATAAATAAAAATTTTTAAGAGGGATGGCTTCTAATGCTTAGTTATTATAACCCCTCAAAGGACAACAAAGAGGAAAGATGTGCAGGTATGAGGCATCAAAAGCAAATGTGTGGCAGGAAATATGCCAGAGTAATGATACTGATTATCCTGACATTGAGATTGAGTTCCTTATTTTCTTCTTTAAAATTGCCTATGTTTTCTAAAACCTCCATAATCAACACATTAATCTTGTACTGAGATAGCAGGGTGTGTAAATGCAGCAAAATACCACTTTTATGCTTCATTTCTGTGCGTGTGACCTATCTTTATCATCCGTCACCCCACAGCCGATCTGGCTGACGACCAAGTAGGCTAGTTGGCTATTCCTTCTTCATTCCGCTTCGTGGCGCTGCACACGCACTCAGAGGAGAAGGGCAGCACTCTCCGGAGGAGAATGGTAAGACACACAAGTAGCACTCTTCTCTGATAAAACCTGCCTACGTCTTGCAACATCCACTGGGCATTTATGACACATTAGGCCTGGGAGAGATTTAGGAAAAAGCCACTGTCCCTGACTGAGGAGGAAGACACCCAATTCTGCTCCCAAGGCCAAGCCTCACCATCCTGGAGCAGTTCTAGAAATCGTACCTTCATCATGAGCACCCTCCCCGATGGGGATCCCAACGTACACCATCACATTGACGGCATCGGACACATCCAAGTGGAGGTTTGTTGTGCCAACTCTTCTGTCTTCCGCTGTTATCAAGCCTGGAGGTAAAAGATATGCAAGGTGAAAGGGAATACTCTGAAGAACATACTCTAAGATATTCTTAAATGAGTAACTATGGGAGAAGAAAGAATGTATCTGTTTGCCACGCTCATATCTTTCCCAGTGTTTTAAGACCCATTTCTAGCTTGGTTGACACTACCATTTCTTTAGCTTTGGCCACTGAACCAACCCCCTCCCCGCCCCACCCCACAGTGACCTCTTGTTCAAAAGCAAAACAGATATGGGCATTAGTGACATTCAAGTACAGCTTGGCCTTCGCAGTGATTTAGAACATTACTGAGACTTCACAAAGAGCTGGTTGGGTAGCACGGCACTCAGACTTCTTCACTGTTATTTTATCAAGTCTCTTAAAAAACCAAGAATCATGTTTCCTTGCATAGAATATCTGAGAGGAAACTTTCTGACTACTAGAGATATGCAAGCTTCTGGACTGGGCTCATGTGGACGTTACGCAAATTAGTACGGCAAAACCAAACACGTTCAAAACCATCCTGGATACTATTAACTTCTCTAGCACCCGACACTGCCCTCTATCATCTCTATACTCTCTTTACAGGTGAAAGGGGCATAGCAGTGTCCAGAAAATAAGAGGCAACATGGCCTTGCTCTCATACCATAGGCATTGTACATCTTGGGGCCCAGATCGGGCCTGACGAAGTAGCTGGGTAGCCTAGAGGCCAGGTTGAGCCTACCATCTCGTTTGGTATACTCTGGCAGAGGAAGGTTCTCCATCAGATCTTCAAACCTACCAAAAAGCAGGAAAGATGACTTAACTTGTTACTAGAGAAAAAAGCAAAGGGGCAAAATTCATTTTTCTGTGGTGACTTTGTAATGGCTTCAGCAAGGCAGAAGTCTCTCCAGATGCCCCTCTAGTTCACTGACCTTGTTGGCATCATGTCCCGGAAATCTTCCCCCGGAGGCCAGTCCTTGAGTTTGAGCACCATCGGCTGTCCGTCTTCTGACCTTAATCTCTCTGGAAGACAGAAACACCCCCACAAACATCTGCTGGATCGGCCGCCGCCTGATTTTCCAGTGACTACAAGTTTTAGGAGGCTAAGCTCTTACATTCAGACTTGAAAACCCCCACAACAGACTAGATGGGCTGTCTTCCTCACCCACTGCTTTAGTACAGGCTGTATTTTTCCTTCTCAGAGGGACTCTATACCCCTTCCTCAGAGCGAAGGGATGGTCCATACATCCCGTGGGATCACTTGCTTGAGCTCAGATGTGACTGCCACGCTAGCTACCTGGCTGGCACCAGGAAAGAATGTTCCTACCGCCAAGAGGACGTAAATTGTTATTCCGTGGGCAGGGCTGAACAGTGACACGCTTACTTCCCAGCCTGCCACTACTGAACTAGATATAAAAGCTACTTACTGCATATGATCTCGAAGCCATCCCAGAAATCCCGAACTTTCACATCGGAAATTATAGCACAGTTCCTGCAGTTCACCAAGTCCACATCCTGGTCTCCGAATTCTTGGCTAAAGGCTTCTGGCTTCCAGAGTTCAGACTTGAGCTTTTTATGTACCCCTGAAACCAGCACGGGCTGTGGAAACAAAAGTCACCCCATTTAGGAAATACTTTGGGGCTCAGGACTAAGAGATGGACTAGAAGAAGGGCTTTCGGGGGGCCCCCTCTTCTGGTCTGTGACTTATTGTCCCTTCCCAGTTGCAGAACCTATGGGTTTCAACCTGTCAGCCACAGCAAATGGAAACTACTCCCACTCCATGACACAACGTGTGACTCTCATCCCGGGGGAGCGCCAAAGGAACCACTTCTGCTGCCCTGGTATCTACCACTACTTTGAGGGAGAGGCAAAAGTTCATGGATGCACCTTTCAGAACACTTCCTCAGAGTGAGAATAAAAAAAAATCCAGACAATCCCATAACCTCCCCCCCTTCCTCAAGCACCTGCAAGAGTCGGAAAATTAGGCAGTGTTATCACACGATCACAAAAACTCGTGTGGCTTTGGAGCGTTTACCTAGAAAAGCACCAACCACTTCCACCCAACCCACACAGCACAATTGAGGATTTTCCCCTAAAGGTGTCATTAATGCCAGGTCACCACCCACCAACAGGAATTTCAACTGCCCTGTTAACAACACAGAGCTATACACCTTAGAAACAATACAATCCACAATGTCTTTTCAGGAATCTTTCGGTTTTTAAAAATCGAAGAAAACTCAAAGCAGCAAGACTATTTACAATGAAGTTACTTATGCGGACATCGCCCTGGCCAAAGACCTTCCAGGGAGACTGCAACTCCCCAGGCAGCTGTGACACAAAGGCAGCCCAGGCGCCTACTCGCTCCTGCTTACCTGGCCTTGCTTCCAACACTCCCGGAAGATCTTCCAATTGTTTTTGTTGCTGGGGTCGTGGAGACACAGAAGTCTCCCGTCACAGAGCCAGGAGTGAGAGGTGTGGGGGTCCAGCACATTCAACCCCATCACCATCTCCTTCACCTCCTTTTGGGTATCAGTCAGGTTGCACGCCCGCTTTGCAGCATCTGAGGTTTTCTTATTTTCTACCACTGAGGCAATGATGTGGTCCAGGAAGTTGGGTAGACTGGCCTTGTTCTTCACTCCCTGCCAGACACAAACCCACTGGGTAAGTCTGACTGAGGCAGCGTGAAAAGAACATTCAAAAATTTGTCTAACAGTTGTATTCATAAGGAGTTCTGATCTACTTCATTAAATTTCATGGAAGTTAAAATGTCTTTTATAATTGGAGAGGGAACCTATTAAGTCAGTATCTTAAATTTCCCTATCCTTCATTATTTTCTTTACATTAACGAAAGAACAGCACTGAAAGATTCCCTCTGCCTCAAGAGATCTGACGCCTAAGGAATATCTTTGCATTTAGCCCTTAATTTGTACTGAGCATATGCATGTAGACCAGAGAGATCACAAAATACTGTAGCTGAATGAAAAAGGTCATTTACTCTGACAGTAAGTTATCAATTTCTTTTCTGGTCACACTGCCCAAGGGATACACTACTTGCGGTTTTTGTAAACTTGATAATTCTATCCCTGCAATGTCTGAAGTATTAGTAATCATTATCTCTGTAGGATACATGAAATCATCAAACACCCTGGGAAAATTTTAAAAGAAAACAGAAAGACTGGGGCTCAGAGCAAGTATAAAATATAGAACCAAAATAATTTCTTTAACATCCCTTATCCAGAAGACATAAATGACCCACACTGTACAAGGCTCAACCACCTACTATTGATCAAGTTTCAGCCATTAATTATAAAACAGAATGAGAAACATGTTTATGTACTTGTTTGAAATGATCTTCAAGATATATAAACTGAAAACAGAAAAACACTGTGCAGAACATTTGCGTAAAAAGAGCGGAGAAGCTATGTACACAAGATAATATCACTGAAAGGACACTCACGAAAAAACCGTGACCTTCAGAAAGGGAACCAGGTGGCTGGGAGACACCGTGGGACAGAGATTTCTTACTGAAGCTTCACAACTGTACCTTGTGAATTCATGTGTTCAGTAAATGCTCACTAAACATCTACACTGTGGCACCAGGGACACAGCGGTAAATAAAAGAGCAAAAAATGCCTATAAGGAGAGGTGAGCAGACAATAAATAAAACATAAGTAACTTCGGTGGTCCCAAGTGCTATGGTAAAAATAGTAAGTGTAGAGAAAACAGGTATGAGCAGAGGATGGGAGTGGGATGGACTTTCTAAAAAGGTGATCTAACAAGAGGCCTTACTGAGGAAATGACATTTTGGGAGGGAGAAGCTGATGAAGCGAGCCATGTGGTTACTGGAGAAAGAAAGCTCTAGGCAGAGGAAAGGACAAGTGCAAGGGCTCTGAAAACGGAGCGTGCCAGGCCACCTTCAAGCACCAGCGAGAAGGTGCGCGTGGCCAGAACAGGGTGAATAGGAAGAGGGAGAGTGGGGGGTGGAGTCAAGAAAGGGAAGGGGAAGACACGTAGACGGGGCGGAGCCTTCAAGAACACGGGAAGGACTCTGCTTGGATTGTAAGAGAAGCAGGATGCCCGTGAAGGCTTTTAGGCAGAAGTGACATGATTTGTCCTATATTTTAAAAGGACTGCCTAGCCGCTGTGTAAAATAGACTGCGGAGCGGAAAGGGAAGAAACAAGGACGACCCATAAAAGGAACTTACTGCAAAAATTCACACGAGAGGCTCAGACCAGAGGGAAAGCGGTGGAGCTGATGGGACATGGGTGGACTCTGTCCATCTGAGGGTCGAACTGAAGGGCTCTGCAGACAGGCTGGTGATGGAATGTGAGAGAGGGGAGTTCCAAACGACTCCCAGATTTCTGGCCAAGCAACTGGAAGAACGAAGATGCCACTGACCAAGAGAGGAAAACTACAGGAGGGCGAGAACGGGTAGATCAGGAGCGCGCTCTCAGATGTGTTAGAGCTGAGGTGTCTGTTAGACACCCCGAGAGAATACACTGAATGTACTGCCTAGGTTAAAAAAAATTAAATGTCTGTGAGAAAACAATGACGGCCGAAAGTTCCAATGTGGCAATTTCCACTGCCTTCCTAATGAAAGGTTCACTATTTAAAAGGATCCCAAACTTAATGTAAAGAAAGATCTTGTTGGCTGGACAATGTAGAGAACACAGGTCACCCACATACCCTCTAACCCAGTTATCAGATCACTGATGGTTCTTTCATGGAAAAGCAGCAAAGGCTCGAGTTGTAGAGAGGACACTTACTGCTGAGGATGTAGAGAAGACCGGGGGGAAGGGTATGCCTGTGTCCAAGGGGGTTTGAGGAAGCTTTCCGGGCCCGGAGTGAAGGAGGTCTCGAAGGCTAGAGCCTTCGGTTTTGTTGTTGGAGGCAGTGGGACCCAGTAACAGACTGTTAAAAAGCTTTGGAGTCAACGGAGAGACCTTTGCAGTGGAGTTGAAGGAGTCCAGCCCAAAGGGTGAATGAGACTCTTTACTGAGCACCGACCTCAGGGACCCTGCTTCTGTAAGAACATAACCGGGATAGCATTAGGCACCACAGAGAACACCCAGCAGGCAAGTGACTCCTAAAAATCAGCCAAGAGGGAAGAGGAAAAGACTCTCCCCTCCCCTGCCCCCAAGCTGCAGTTTATCTGGGCCAAGCCTGACGAGCTAGGACTATGGTAGGTCTCATGGCCAAGGAGAGGCTCTCCTATTTCTTCCTTTCTTTTCCAGATCTGGATTTCAGACCTCCTTTTGTTCCCATCCATTTTCCATCTCTCTCACTTTCTAAGACAGTGTTTCTTTGAGTGGGTCTCCAGGACATTTGTATTGGAATCACCTGGAGTGCTTGCTAAAAAATGGAGATTCCTAGTCTTACTCTAAGACATCGTCATTTAATAGTTCTGGTGGGGCACAGGAACCTGCATTTTTAACAGTTCCCCAGGTGATTCTTATGTCCATTGAAAACTGTCTAGCTCTCAAGCCTAGCTGCCTAACAGACCCATTTGGGAAGCTTATTAAAAATCTTGCATCCATTCTGACTACAGAGGCCTAGGGTAGAGCCCAGGTATGTGTGTTTTAAAAAACATTCCAGTTCTAGAAAGAAGTCAAAAGAGATTCCCTCATTTTATGTGATCAGCCAGAGAAAGCAAGTGGCACGTCTCATAAATGTGGACGATAATGTGTGGGTCTGAAGAAGCCCGAAATAACTCAAGTGTTCCACCCACAGGCAGGGCAGAAGCTTTTGTTCATTTCACCTTTCGTTTCTTCTTTAGCTTTTTGAGTTGCTAAATCCGCCAACCAGTGTAGGGCAGAGGAGGGTGGGGCTGTGTCAGGGCAAGGGGGCCTGACAGCTTTCAGCTCACTACTGCTGTTCGATGCCAAACTGTCTGCTTTTGGAGGCTCATCTGCTCTGACGTCGGTGCTGTCGGCTTTGGGGTCGGACTCTGGAGTTGTGACTGCTGCAGTTCCTCCTCCGCCTGAGAAGGTGGTTTCGCTTCCAGAAGAGGCACTAGGGTTTATGCTAGGAAGCTAAAGCACAGAACACCAGCCAACATGGTTAGAATGCTGTCCTTGTGGAGCAAAAGTAGTGGCTAAACAGGTCCACTTAGTCGACTCTAAATAGGTGTGGGAAAACAATCTAAAACTGTCCCATACACAGTAACTTCGTGCATTCATTTATTCAACATATAGTTACTGAGTCCAAAATGTGACAGAAAACTGCTAGGTTCTGTGGAAAGAGGAGTGAACAAGACTTGAAAGTAAAACAAGGTTTTGGTTAGCATGTCAGATGCTCAAATTCTGCAATGGCAAATTGGTGACAAGAACTTGACCTCATAGAGCTCAAGATTTTGTTCCAAGATTAAATGAGATAGTATTTGCAAAGAGCTTAGTGTATTTTCTGGCACATATAAACGCAATAGATGTTTATTATTCTATTTTTGAATTTCCACATGATTTGCTCTAATATGGAAACTCTACTGAAAATATATCTTGAGGTCCCTCCGTATTAATCCCCCCAAATGTAAGCAGTTAGTTGTGTGTGTGTATGCATGTATTTTAAAAAAATACAGCCTCTTGTTCAAAAATGGTCACCATCAAACAGGAATTGACCTCCATTTCTGACAGAGCAATGGGAAAACCACTGACTCTTTGGAAGCTTGGGACTGCTTTCAGGATAGAATGATGCCAGCTCAGCAGGTCAATCTTCGTATTTCTACCCTCTGTGCCTCACAAGACAAGGACAGGAACCATGCACAAGACTGTATTCCTAGTAACCTTTTCTATATTCTTCACCTGCACTGGACCCTAGGGTACAAAATAAATCTTGACAAAATGCAAAGAATCTTTGTGCTATTTATCAACTAAGCCTGAATTTGTTTTAAAGATGAATCAAGAGAAGCTTATACCAGTCAGGGGGAATTAAAATCCCTTGAGTGACTCTCCTTAGGTTCTTTCTAGAAATGCTTCCCTATCCTTCCCCTAACTCCCTGGGAATCCTATATAGTATGGTACAACAGAGGTATGAATTTCCTGGTACTGAGAACTTAAGTTTCCCTCAGTTATTCCCACACACAC
>PVKM010041219.1:0-13202 GCA_004027735.1 Carollia perspicillata
TTCCCGGGTCAACTTTATTCCTGCCAGGCTGGCACTCCTGGGATGGGAGTAGGGGGTGGGGATGGGAAGAAGAGAGGGAGGAAGAGAAAGTGGTTATGAAGCTTCTCTGGCCAGCTCGGATGTATTTCAGATCTGCTACTAGGAGGATTCCTGAATTTTAACAGCTGCTTCTTGATTGCTGGGAATGAAAGAATTTATGAGCCACTGAGACATGCTCATTATAATAGTAGTCTGAGTGTTTTACTCATCTCAGCTACTTAAGGATCTCACAAGGGACCTTCCTTAGAGTATGGCAGTTTCTGCAAAGTTTGTCAGCCAGAACACTTGGTGGGTGTCAGAATGCATGGAAAATATATCCTAGTGGCGTTAAGATGAAAAGTATGCAGGAGAAAAGGAAATACGGTATCTGACATCCTTCAGGACTTCCTCCTAGGGTTGCTCCTGTTACCTGCCAAGTGAACTCAGTCCAGGCTTCCGGACCGTTGTGATTTGACAATAAGGGATGGGAAATAGTGTCATTGATTTTAGTGGAGTCAGGAAAATCCAGAAATAAGTTGTGGGCACTTCTCATGGCCCTGTCTTTCAGTTGGGTTGCCACAAACTTTTTGCAGGGCCTTGGAAACTATGGTTTTCCTGCTTTCTGGTTTAACCACCAGAATGTCCAAATTATCATAATTTATGTCCACCATGGAACTAAAACATAACTAATTCATAGTCAGCCTTTTTCTGCTTCCCATAACTGCTTGCGGAAAAAAAAAACATATTGTCTCTTTAACGACACACAATTTCTCTGGTGCCACAGTGGGTTGTTGATACGGGGTGCTCAAGGGCACAATTTTAAAGACAATAGAATTGTCCCCATTAAATTGGCTATTTTTAGGCAACACCCCTTCCTTCTAAGTTGCTGATTAATTCTTGATCTCCCAGGTAGCATTAAAACCCGTATCCCCTGGCTGATAGAACAGTAATCCATATTATAAAGGTGCCTGCCAACATAACTGGAGGTTAATGTTATGTTGATATTTTCATTAGATATTTCTAACCCAATTGTTAAGGTTTTCTCTGTGTTGGATTGGAAGGAGTCTGTGAGTCTCATAGCCAGAGAACTGGCTTTATTTTTATCTTTCTGATGAAAAGTTTATTTTAACTTTTAAGTTACAGGAGTAAAGTTTACAAAAGCAAAATAAAGCAGAGGAATTATACAGATAAATAGATGTTCCTCGACTTATGATAGAGTTTAGATCCATCATAAGTTTAGAATATCACAAGTCCAGCCTTGACCAGTGTGGCTTAGTTGGTTGGGTGTTGTCTGCAAAGTGAAGGTTGCCAGTTAGATTCCCAGTCACTGTGTGTGCCTAGGTTGCAGGTTTGGTCCCTGGTTGGGGCATATGCAGGGAGGCTGCCAATCTACATTTCTCTCTCTCTTTTTCTCCCTCCCTTCTCCTTTCTCCAAAAGTAAATAAAATATCTTAAAAACGAAAATAAAAATCACAAGTCAAAAATGTATTTAATACTCCTAATCAGCTGAACATGAATTAGCATAAGCTTAATCTAGCCTACCTTAAATGTGCTCAGAACACTACCATTAGTCTACGGTTGGGTAAAATTATCTAACACAAAACTTATTTTATAATGAAGTGCTGAATATCTCATGTAATTTATTATGTGAATCACTTTCACACCATCATCAAGTCGAAAAAATTATAAGGCAAGGACTGTGTGTGTGTGTGTGTCTGAAGAGGGATTTTAGTTCTAGGATTTTTTTTTTTTCAACTATCTAAATGAGTATTTCAGTGGTGGAAAAACTAGACCCTCCCTCACCCCCCCACCAGTTTACAGAAGTGTTTCCGATGCAAGACTCTTCAACTTTTCTGGGACTTGGTTTTCTCATCATTATCATCCCTCAAATGCAGTGACCTTTCAACCCTAAAGTTCTGTGACTCTAAGACTATGAGAAATGCAGGCATTCTGGAGTCAGTGCTGTAAGATTAAAACAGTACTTTGGGGTTTATAAAGGGCTTTACCTCCATATTTTATCCCTGAACCCTCAGTTAAGTAAACTGAGGCAGGCAAGATGAACCAGTTTGCTAAATATTATCTATACCTACTTGAGTTGAACTTGAACCTAGGTCTTCCAGTTCTTCATATTCCTCCCCCATACCTCTCTTTACTCGTGGTATCACCTGTGAATTGGCTAAAACTTGACAAACAGAATAATGTTAGTATGTGGTAGTTTCTCATGTGTGGCTTATTCTGGTTTCAGAACCCTGGGGTTAACATCTATGCTTTGGTGTCAGAGATTAAAAACATTTCACCAATAATGGCAATAAAGCTTTCTCCCTTCAGAGAGTTCAGAAATTCACGAACCTCAAACTAATCATTTGTTTATTTTCAACTTCTTCTTTATTAAATAGGCTTCAGGGTATAGTGTGATTTATAATTTGGACCAGTACTTCAGACAGCATTCTTAAGAAAATCGTTTCTCAAATCTGTATGTCTTTCTCAAAATAAGGAATGAACATGACATTTGCCCTTCACCTTGGTGTCTCTCTGCTTACTTGTACAAAGCCTGGACGAATGTCCCTTTTGTGGTGTCATCCTCCTTGGGCTCTTTTTACTGATGTCTGGATAAATCTGATTTTGTAGTGCTTTCTATTCTAAATGAATACTTCCCTTATGGTACTATCAATTGAACGGTGAAGAAGTAGTAGGTTGCAGGTGACCAGTTTTCACTGTGGCTCTGAATGAGTGTCCTGTGTCCTGTGTCCTGCTTGCCTCCTTAAGAGCTCTGAGCGCAACTTGACACCCATCTGGAAGCCTGTATGGATTTTCTTTAAAAGGTTCTAAAGTAAAATCATGTGCCGAACTATAGGCTCTTCTGTATCTGAGCAGCTTCTCCATCTTCAGCTTTTTAAATGTATTCTAAGAAGAATGTCTTTTCAAAATATTAAGCAATGGTGTTTCATCTGCCAAAAGAGGATGTATCAATCACTACCAGCTCACTGACTGTCACGGCTGCCATTTATCTCCATGTGTGCGAGGAAAGAGTATTATGAAGCAGTGTTTGCTAATGGAGGGGGGACGCTTATTAGTTCCTGTCCTGGAAGGGGACAAGAGCAGCAGAGCTGAAGAATGGCTTCTGGATGTTATTATCGGGAGCTTGGATTTTGAACAAGGGGAGGACTTTTGATAAAGAAGATTATCAGGAAACATTAACTGGTAGAGAGTAAAAGAGGTTCTGGTTGGGTTTGTCTGTGTCACTGTTGACGGTTGCCCTTCTAGGGCAGATGTTGTCTGTAGGGGCTTCTGCAGGTGTGTGTGATCAAGGAGAATATTCCGGACAGAAGAGTCCCATCGGCAAGAATGTCAGGGACATGAAAATTCTTGCAGAGGGATGGCATCGTTCCTGGATTTTAGTACAGATTTTGCCACTACCCTGGGGGTATTTTAGTAAAAGTCTTCTAGCCACGGTTGTATACAGATGTGAACACAGGATGTTTACCCAGGTAGCCCAGAGCCACAGTGACTCACCGCCTTCCCTGCTCCACCCAAGCACACCTAGGGTTACTTGCCTGTCCTGAACAGTGGATTATTACCTCTGCGAGTTGGGCTGTGGGATGGGGCAGTCTGTAAGCAACACTTGGCTATGACTTTTTCATGCATATATATATATATATAGTCATGCAAAAACAAGATCCTGTATTTCCTGTGCTTCTGAGGAAAATTCAGGCCCTGGCTGGTGTGGCTCAGTGGATTGAGTGCTGGCCTGGGAACCAATGGGTTGACAGTTTGATTCTCAGTCAGGGCACATGCCTGGGTCTCAGGCCAGGCCCCCAGTGGGGGTCATGAGAGGTAACCACACATTGATGTTTCTCTCCCTCTCTTAAAAAAAACAAAACAAGGAAAAAGATTCAGTGTGCAAAGGTGCATATAGTGATTTGCATAGTTTAGAGAACAGTAGATACTTGTATAATGTGCTTTTTTCCCTGTCATATCACTACATTCTTCTCTGGCACTGTGTTAATGGCTGTTTAGTAAATCTATAACATCTCTTACCATAATTTATTTAACCAGTCTTCTTTGACATTTAGGTATGTTGCAAAGAAATATCTCTTAGGCCATCAGAGCCCTTTGGCTCAGATGTGGTTTACGCATCATTATATCACAAGGCCCAGCACAGTGCCCAGCACATAGAGGTACCTGGTTGCTGGTAGCTTCATAACCTCACACCATCAAGAAACTGACTGTTTGCTCTTAGTTTTAATTTGCGAAGACCCTGGAGAGAATGTGATTGGCCTAATGCCAGCCAAACGAGAGTTATAGTTGGCAGTCCCCATTCAACCCAAACGATGGGACTGTGGGGAGACAAAGTGTCCCACAAAGAAGTCAGTTGTTGTCAATGGAAGGGAGAGGAAGCTGGTTAAACAAGAATAACAAACAGTCTAATGCACATTATGTTTCCAAAAGTGGTATTTCCGAACACAACAGCATACCAGTGTGCTAAAGAGTGTGAACATTTTTGGTGCTCCCTTGATGTGCACCCCATAGTCTCGAGAGTAGTGGACTCTCTAACCTTCTCTGGGGGGTTAATTGCTGCATATACAGGAGTTTGTATATTGGATTACTCCAAAAGACTCAGGAATTTGTCATTATTCCCATGCAACCCATTGTATGCCTCTCTCTCTGCCATGTTTTATTCTAAATTACTTGGTTTAGGAACATCAATTATTAATGTGTATTGAGGGCCTGCTGACTCCGAACTAGATGTTTGAATTTAAGAACAAACATCTGTGGGAATAAAACAGTATGGCTTTTTCTTCCTCCATTGTCCCATATGCATGGAAAGCTATGGCAGGGGTGGTTTGTTGCCCATTCCCCATCTTGGTTCCCCTTCCTTGTTGTAGTTTAAACCAACAGCCATTTGTTTGAGATCAGAAATTGGAGCAGGGCTCAGCTGGATGGTTCTTCTACTTGTGCTAGGCTCACTCATGCTCCGGTGGTTATGTGATTTATTGCAGGGGCCATTGCTGTGATAATTAACCATACTATTTGACAGCATAATTCTGCTTTTGACTACTTTCCCATTGGCCACGCACTTCTGGATAGGATGAGTGTGTCTTTCGCCCCAGGGGGTGCATATTGATTAAGCCAAGTCAACTTCAGTAATACCGTCCTTGTTGCCAGTGACTGGCTAATGGGTAGGGATATGACACCTATTAGGGCCCACCGTATTGGGAACCTAAGGTTGTTGGCAAAATTGAACAAGTTGACATTCTGAGGCTTACAGAGTACAAAGATGGAAGGTGCCAGTGATGTTTATAGCTGCTGAACGACCCAATCCTAGACCCACTCTCACTCAGAACTTATTTTGTGAGAAAAAATTTTTATTGTTTGAGATAGCAGTCTCCAAAGTGGGATGTGCTGCATGATTTGGTATAGAAGAAAATGTAAAACATTGTCTAGAAACAGTTAAGGTTTATTAGTATTTAAAAGGTGGTTGACAGACACTGGCTGGTAGATGTGAAAGTTGCCTGTCAGATTGTTTGAGGTCCCTGAGAGAAGAGTGGGTATTGTTCAACCTGGAGACACTGAGAGTGGTAACTTCATTCTTATTGTTGGCCTTTGGTGAATTCCATCCATATACGTGGATTTATGGATTCTATTACCTCGTATTAAAACTGACTTCACAAAATAGACAGTGGCTTAAAAAAAGAGTCTTGCGAATAAAGTGTAGTGACAATGGTGTAAGTATACAGGAACGAGAATTTGTCTTATTAGGAGATTAGGGAATGTCCTAAGTTGGCACAAAATTGGGTATGGATTTGAATTAGCAAATAAAAGTAAACTTAAGACTACTGTTAGAATCACTATCATCCTTTAAAATGTTTGTAGTGGATGTTTTATGTATATACTACAGGACTGTATACATGTAATTTGTAACTCGAGTGTGTTAATTATGTATAAATCACAGGGGAGGGCAAAAGTAGGTTTACAGTTATAATACAAATAAATAATAAACTGTGTTTCACATGCTCACAACTGTAGATCTACTTTGCCAACCCCTGTATCTACAACTTAAAACATATTGGGGGCGCATGTTTATTTTTTTGCTGTTAGGGCTGCATGGTTAAAAAAGTTTAGAGGCCACAGTTGACAGCTCTTGTAATCACTTACTTTTGTTACTTGCAGCTGAAAGTAGCACAGCTGATGCCAGGACAAGAGCGAGCTGTGTTTTTTTAGTTTTCACTGCTCTCTGTGGTCCGGGTCGTAACCTTTTCCAGGCCCGGTTGTCCTCTCTGTCTCTGCAGGTGCCCCGAGCTCCTGCCCCTTCTCTAACAGGCACCTACTGTGTGTCAGTTTTGCCTGTGAGCAGGCCATCCTCCAAACCCCCACGACTGAAATTTTCATTGGCCTTCAGGGCCTCACTCAAATCAATGTTGCTTTCTCAGTAACATTTTTCTGATTTCCTGATTCTGCATTTAAATCGTTCCTTCTCTTTAACCCCCTCAGCACATTGCTTGTACATTCTTTATGATATCTTTCTTGTTTTGCCTGTTATTATTAAGGTGTCCCCCCATGTCACCTCCCCCCTTGGCTTTGCCCGCGGGATGTAGGCTTCTTGATGGTAGGGGCCTGTCTTGCCTTAGTCATATTGTTTTCATTGCTGGTTTTGTCTTCTCAGAGAAATGGAGGCAGAGAGAGAACCACAGTGTTAAACGTAGCCCAGGCCAGTTACTGTGTGGAGGTTCTCTCGCCCCCAGCCCTGGACAACCTTAGCTGGAGAGCTCCATATGCATGTAGCAGATTTGAGGGCAAGCAGAGCGCATGCTAAGACGGGAGGATCCAGGATCCAAACCGGGGTCATGTTTACCCAAGGCTGTTTTGTCTGCCCTCACATGTGTTGCCTGTGGTTACACATTGTCCTTCTTTCACATGGGAACAGTGTCATGGATAAAAGGGAGAAACGCCCTGGGATGTTGGTGCAAAAACATCACTGGACAATCCCGGGCAGATGCAGTGAGTTCAAAGTAGTCATCTGTCCTTGTGGAGTGACAGGAAACTCCTGGAGGATGAGATGCATGAAGATCTAGTGCCTGTGAACAGTTAGCTATCTGCAAGTCTTCCACCAAGCAAAAGCAGAGGGGATAGGCCCCGTGGTGGGGGCTGGCTCAGGCGTCCCTGTTGGGAGACAGGAGTGCCCTGTTGGACGCTGCACTGCTCGGCTGAATCAGATTATTTATGCCGATATTCTCTCCATGGTAGGGATAATTGAGGGTTGACAAGTTGTCGGCTTTCAAGTTGAGCCATGTTAAATATATGTTATCATGATGGAAAACAGACATCTCTCCAGGGTTTTGAGGGTCAAATGACAGAATGTATATGAAAGGGTTTTGAACATTGTAAATTGCCTCCCAGATGCAAGGGAGACATCAAATTTGATGGTTTCCTTGTAGCAGTGATTTCTAGCTCGGGTTTCTTTGTTAGCCATTTTTGTTTTCTTTTAAGAGTATTTCCAAAGTTTTAAAGTGCTGAGGCTCTTACATGGAATAGGATGCAGTTTTCCTAAAAAAAAAAAAAAAGAAAGAAAGAAAGAAAAACACCCAAACAACACAAAAACCCAACCCAATATTAGTTCAGTTCTTGCTATAAAACTTTTAGCCACGGAATAAGTAGAATTTGTGGTAAAGTGAATCTGTCTTGGGATCTAGTTGTTCAGCTACCCAAAGGACGCGTTTATAAGAATGGGACCACTTCTGGTGCATAAAGATGGAAACCTGGGGACTTTGAGGTAAATTACTGGAAACCCTTAAGTACCACCTGAAAGAGAGTTTAAGAATTTTGATTTTAGGCTTTGTTTTGTGTTTTGTTACTGTGTAGCCTGTAACTCATTTCCAGGGTTGGGGAAACCTTTGAAAAATCTCAAGGTAGTTTTGAAAGTGAAAACTAGGTGTGGTGACAACTTGGATGAACTTGAAATCTATTCCATTAGAGGTTTCCAAGGAAATGGATTTGAATAAGTAAAATTTAACTGCATTTGAGGGAAGTTTTACAGTGGTAATTTCATATTAAAGAAAGAGTCTGTAAAATTAAGACATGTTAACTGACAGAGTAAACATCTACTTATTTAGAGATACAAAAGACGGAAAAAGTGAGTGGCATCTAAGCTGCAAATGGATGCAATTGTGATTTTTTTTATTATTATTATTTGGCGTTCTAGAAGCATGCATATGATCCAGAGAGCCTCACCTCAAAGTTTCCTCTGGAACCCACTTTGGGAATTAGTGCAGTAAAGGAAACTGACTCTCAAGAAATTAATAGATGTTACGTAGGGGAAAAAGGTTTTATGCTCAAATAAGTGTGAGTATCTGGGCTAACCAAAGTGTAACAGGTATTTTATTTTAACTGCAGGAATTTTGAGCACCCTTATTTCTAATGTTCATTCTAAATCTCCTTGAAGGGGAACAGAGATTTAGTATTTTCCAAATGTATTGAGCGGTAGAAACTTTTTTAGTATTTTCCAAATGTATTGAGCTGTAGACTTTTTTACAAAGCATCTTTGGCCAGAGAACAGTGTTGGGTTGTTTACTGAAATATTTTAAAGGAAATCCCAGACATCATATCATTTCACTTGGCAAACTGTCATATGCATTTGTAACTAAGGACTTAAGAAAAAAAAAATCACTACATGTTATCACTTTCAGTAAAATTCACAGTCATTTCTCAATGTCATGTCATTGTCCTCTAGGTGTCATTTGTCACCATTTTTGTGTTTTGGAACCAGGGTTCAGTCAAGATTCACATACCGCACTGTGCATTGTTGTTTTTGTCCCTTCGGTCTTTGTGGATATAGAAGAAGACTATCTCACCACCCCCTCCTTCTCCCTCTTGACTTTTAGAAGAGACCGGTGGGCTGGCTGTCCCATGTTCTGCACCTGTTTCCTTGTGGTGTTGTTTGTCCTGTGCCTTTGTCTCTTGCATTTCCTATGAACTAGAGATGAAATCTAAAGGCATATTTAGATTTGAGTTAAATACTTTTTGACAAGAATAGGTCCTAGACTATGCTTTTTAATCCTGTGACTTGGAAATAGGCATTAATTTAGCAATGCATAAGTAGTCTGTTTTTTTAAATATATAAAAAAGTAAGGGCTTAGAGTATGTTGGAAGTTAATTTCATTAGTATATCAAAGAAGTGCAAGTTTAATTTATTCCAGTTGTGGTTGGAACATGGATATTCTGAATAGTTGGCCTTGTTAAATGGATGTAAGTTTTCAGTGTATTTTAAGACTATAAACCATGTGCCTTTTGGGTAAAATGCCTTGGGTGTTAAACATTTTTGGTGGCTAAATTAGATTCAGAATGACAAGGTATCTGAATTGTAATGGTAAAACACTGTTCTGTAAAGATGGACTTCTAAGCACATTAATTTAGGAGTGTGCATTAATTCTACTTCTATTTGATAAATTTTGACAGATTTTTTTTGTAAATGTTTATGCTAATTTGAAATACAGTCGTAAATCTAAGTACATCCTCAGGGTGATAATATTTCTTTAAAATTAAAAATAATTTTCAATTACAGCTGACGTACCTATTATAGTGTATTAGTTCCAGGTGTACAACAGAGTAATCAAACATTTATGTAACTTACAAAAGTGACTCAGGGTGATAATTTCATATGTACATTGTCTTGGAAACTCAGACACGTAAATGAAAGTTCTTATCATAGCTGACCACGCTAGCTTGATTTGCTGCTTAAGTTTTTCCCCCTTGATATCCTTCCAAGTGCTTGTTGTATATCTGGGAAAAATTAAACTTAAAGGAATTCTGTGAGTCTTAATGAAGAGTAGCAGAGTGTATAGAAGTAGCTTTGTGTGATGAATGGTAGCCGTCACAGGCAGTTCCCAGCACATTCTTATATTTAATCCCTTAGCAGACAAGACTACTGTTTTATACATTAAAATTGGCCTGTTTTAAATAATAAGGTGCCTGGGACAGAACAGGTACTTTGTAACTAGAGCCGTGCACTAAACACACACACACACTCTTTTTTTTCTCTTCCTCTTAAAAATATGGATAAGTAGGGTATGGTGAAAAAGCATGATCTTTGAAACCAGATGAACTGTGGTTTTGTGTAGCTCTGGGCAGTTCAATTGACCTCTGTTTCTTTGTCTGTGAAATGGGGTAATGATTCTTGACTCGTAGTGTTCATACTAAGACTAACGGTGAAAACCTATATAAAATGCTCAGTTGGCGCCAGGCTTGGCTCACAGGTGCCAAAACCAGGTCTTCTTACTTCCTTTCCTCCTCCTAATCATGGTTTAAAATTCAGCTTCCTGGATCAGTAATCAAATGGAAGTTTTTATTTGTTCTCAGTGTTTTGGAAACTGCTAATTTTAAGGTACTTGTTACAGAAATCCAGATAAGACCTTGATTCCAAGATAATCTGTATAATTTGTTGGTTGCTTATATTAAAACAGCTGGATGTTTATATGAAATGTTTTGAACAAACAAGTAGGACAGTTTTAGATGGTAATTTATAGAGAAAAAGGAACCAAAGGAAACAAGGGCCATTTTATTATTGGCATGAGGGTATTGCTAACAAACGGACTGGTTTTAATTAAAATGAATATTTTCAAAATCCATTTCTTTTAATAAGACTATGAGAACATGAGACGCTCCACTGACTGCAGCAGAGTTTTGTTGAGTGTGGTTTAGATTAGAACATTAAGCTTTGTTTTATTTAGATGGAATAAGTCTGTAGAGCCACACTCAAGTCATGTGTTTATGCGCCAGCCAGGAGAGCAGGCTTGCCCGCAGAGGAGGGGCAGTGCTTCCCTACAGGGGCTCATGTCCTCACAGTGGGCAGGGAGGGGAGAGTTCTCCTTCCTGTCCGTGTGCCCTGTTAAAGACTCACGTAAAGGGAGAATTAATGTATCCTGAGTTTTGAACAGGAGAAAAGGAATAGTTCGGAGGCTGCTTCAGGAGACCTTTATGGGCCTTGCCTTCTTGGCATTTATGGGTAAACCAAGCAGTGTTTCCCTGTATCAGCTGTCTCCAAGCGTGGGGGCCTTTGGCTCTGCTACTGGCTGGTGCAGTACTAGGAAGGTCTCAGGGAAACCCAGGCTCATGCTGCTCCCTGCCCACGCAGTACCTGTTCTCTGACAGTGAACTTGACGCCCGGCCTAAGGACACACAAGTCCTGCTGCTTGTGAGCTTTTAACACCTTTTCCGTACCATTAAGCAGCCTTTTCATTTATCTTTTCCTTTTGGAAATATTTTGTTTAAGCAATCGGGATTCCTTAAACTGCCCAGCTCCCCATACCGCAAGTCAAGCCAGGAGGAATCAAAGAGCGTGATTTCTCTCTCCCATCGTGGAAAAAGGGAGGAGACACGATGTCTAGAGGGGTAGTGATCGCCTTCTGAGCCAATGGAATTTTTAAAGACATTTCACCTTCACAGGGTGACATTTTTTTGCTTCCTTCATTAAGAGCAGCCTTCACTACCTCAACAAATATAATATCCTTATGAGTTATAGAAGTAAAAAGTTACCATGAAGGTGTTAACTGTTTGACAAATTAGAAACTGTTTTCATTTGTCAAAGGGTGGTGGAAGTCTTGCATTCATTTTTCCAACAAATGTTTCCTGAGGGCTGTCACTGTGCCCTTCCGAGTGTGAGGCCTGGCTCTGTGTCTCAGTCTGAGGAAGCAAGTGCATGCTTAGTACACATGTTAGAGAGACACGTGTGCAGCAGGAGACTAGAGGGAGGGGAGGGAGAGGAGGAGGTAGGCGTGCAGGCGGAGGAAGAAGAGGGTGCCAGGGAGGAGACGAAGGACGGGTAACACTTTGCCAGGTGGGGAGAGGGTGAGGGGCTTTCTATGAAGGAAGCACCATGAGCAGAGGCTCGAAGCATGAAAATACAAGTCATGTTTGGGGAGTTGTTACTAGAACAGATGGTGCTTGGCATTTGGGTGCAGTGGCAGGGAAGAGAGAAGCAGATTGCAAAAAGCCCTGCATGCCAGGCTAAGAAGTATGGACTTGATCCTGTAAAGTAAGCGATAGCTATCAGAGGTTTTAAAGCAGAGAGATGATGTAATCAGAGCTGTGTGTTGGAGAAAAGCTCTGGCAGCGGTGGTGCGGAGGAGAGACTGGCGTGGGGACAGATGGGCAGCAGGGCTCTGTGTTATGAGGGTTTTGAAGTAGGTCAGGTGAGAGATGGTGTTGGAGCTGGAGTCAGTGGGGGGAAGAGAGCTAATGTCAGTTAATGCCTTTTATTGTGCAGTTAGGGGGCATTAAGTCATGTAATCTAAGCAAAAACTTTTCATGGAGTGCTCTTCTTGTCATCCTTATTCTGCAGAGAAGGCAACGGGCTCAAGGTCACCTGGCTCAGCCAAGATCTGAACTCAGGTTGGCAGTCCCGAGCTTTTAGGACACTGTGCTTTTAACACAGGGAGGGTGAGAACACAGAGAAGGCTGAACATGGGAGGTGACTTTGGGGGTGGGGTGGAAGCCTCTTCCAGACCAGGAAAGGAAGACAGCAGGTCCTTGAATAACATCATTTCATTCAAGGTCATTTCATCACTGCTGTGATACAGTGAGATGCTGTAGAAACTGAACTCTTGTTTATATCAATTAGTCTGTGATCAAAATGACTTCCTTATGCATCATTTCACTTAAAGTTGCAGAACCCAGGGGTGACGTTTGGTGAGGACTCACTGTGCTTGGCAGCTGACTGAAGAACGAGGGCCAGGCTGTTTCCAGGTGGGGCAGCCCAGAGTGGACAGTGAATGACACAGGCACCTGAGGACTCTCTCGGGAGGGGAAGGCAGGGTTTGGGGCCCCTCTGGGATACCCAGGTGGAAATGCCCAGTAGGTGGTTGGAAATTTGGTTCTTGGAGCAGCATCCCAGCATCCCTGCGGAAAACTCCTTTAAGTCCTCAGGGTAGGTTTGAGATAGAACTTCTGTAGGCGGGGATGGGGAAGTAGCCCCCTCTCCTTAGCCCCTAGTCCTAAACAGTACTGCGCCCTAGGAATTGCCCGGGGCACTCATTCTGACCCCACAGCTCCAGGCCCTGCCTGAAGGGAGTTGCTTCGGTGAGCTGGGAGTGGGGTTTATTGGTCTGCATTTCTATCAAGGTCCTGGGTGGAGTGAGGCAGGCGGTGACAGGGTCATACTTTTGAGAGTGTTTGGTTGTGAATGGCCAAGG
>PVKM010041220.1:0-13222 GCA_004027735.1 Carollia perspicillata
TTCATCCACTCCGATCCACCGCTGCTGTCATTGCCCATCCCCTCGGAATCCCGTGGCCGAGGTAACGCGCAGAAGAGCCCGGCATCCCGTGGGTTTCCCTGGGGGCGGGCTGGTTGGAGGCACAGGAAACGGAGTTTCTTCTCCACTTTCCCTTTTCTGTCTCTGTTATCTTCCTTTTTTTCAAGCCTCTTCCTGTCGGCTGTGCTCTCCACCCCGGATGGGAGGGACCCTTACATACTATGGTGATTTCGCATGTTTAAATTTAGACCTTTGAGTTAGTTCCTCCAATAGCGGTGTTCCCGGGAGAGCCCAGCACACCCTTCAGTGGACGGTGTCTTTTAAAAGGCCATTGTCTTGAACGCCCAGTGCACAAGTGGCAGGGCAGCCCTCCCTTATCTCTCCAGTCACACAGGACAATGGCTGGCCCGGTCACTGTCGTGAAGAACGGGCACACGTAGAGTGACTCTTTAGACAAGAACGAGGGCGCTGCTCCGTGGTGACGCAGACAGAGCAGCAAGGGCGGCGCTGCTGGTGGGGCGGCGGCCCTGGGGTCAGGCCTGCCGGGTTCCAGTCCGGGTTCCAGTCCGGGACGGCAGGAGCCCCGGCCCCCTGGTGTGCGGGCGAGCTCCCCAGTGGGGTCGGCGAGGCTGTGGGGAGCCCCGGCCCCTGCGTCCCTTAGTCACTTACGTTGTAAAACTGGGGGCTGGTAAGCAGTGTGCTAGTTTGGAGACGTTATAATTACCAAAAAAGGAAGTCCTTGCTTTTGAAGTAAAGTTAATTAAACTCAACTTTTTTTTTCCATTACTTGTGTCAAAATGTTGAAAATTTCTCTGGATGAATTGTTTTAATTTTGTTCGTGTTATGTTACCATAAAAAAATCCCCAAACGTTCTTACCGCGGCTCTTCCTGAATCCGGGAGCGGGAACGCGAAGGTTACCGAGAAGTCGGCCGATCCGGGCGCTGGAGGTGGCGAGAGGCGGCCTACGGGATGTTCCCAAGGGAACACAAGTGGCTGGTGACAGTTTCAGAAACAGTCACGCTCCCTGATATTTTTTAAGTATACATTCAAATAAGAGATGTTTTTAGTAGTCAAATTGGCAATTTTTTAAAAATTACACTCTTTGACAAGGACTCGTAGAAACTTCCAAGCAGTGACACAGAAATTGACACTGCTTTTCTGAAAGGCAGTCGGGCAGGAGACAGCAAAAGCCAGAAAACTACTAACTGCCTTTGACTGTGTGTTTCCATTTTTAGGAATTTATCCTAGAGAGAGATTTTTAGATTCTTCAGTTATTTACAATAATCTTCATGAAGACTTGTGTTTGTAATGGTGGAAACTTGGAAATAATCTAAACGTCTAATGGGAGGTTACTACTAAATCGTGGTACATAAAATAGGATGAATTCCTACACAGTTATTGAAAACACTGCAAAGAATATTTAATGATATGGAGGGAAAATGCTTGTGATTTATTAAGTTAAAATTCTGGTACCCAAATATTCGATATAATTCCAGTTTGCTAATATGCATAATGCTTAGAAAACCACTGGGGTGATAAAGCTGTTAGCCCAGTTCCCCGCTAGACAGTAAATTAACAAGGCTTTTAGTTTCTCCTCTACCCACATCTTTGTCTGGAGTAAAATGTATTACTTCAGTGCTTTTAAGATGACTTTAGAATAAAAGTCCAGCAGAAGTAGCAAGCTCGTGTTCTTGAGGCTCTCACAACCCGCACCCTAGCAGCCACCGGAGCGGCCGAGTCCTCGAGGCCCTGGTTCTGAAGTGGCCTCAGATGAGTCACTCAGCGTGACTACACCGCTCTTATCTATATGCCCTCTGGTCCTTAGTTTCTGTTGCTCTGCAAAAAGCTTCGCTGCGGTTGCTATGCAACCCTGAGGAGTCTGCCCTCCCCAAGACAGGCTCAGAGTTCAAAGGCTCGAGTTGGCGCTGAGCAGACCTGCCTCCCGAACCTCAGTGGGGAGTTAGGCACCAGTTTCACAACGCAGAAGCCAGACTCCTTCGGCGAGTAGAGCCGTTACGCAGTCTGAGAAAGAAGCCGTGCTCGCTGCCTTCAAGTCTCTGAAGCGTGGCGTTGTCCCAGCAGCTTCGGTGGCCGCCATCCGTCCTAGGGTGCCACGGCACAAGGAGACTGCGCATGCCATGGGGTTTAAAAACCTGACAGTTCCTAAAATGCAAACAATAAGCTATTTTGTTATATAGAAAATGTCAACATGCTACTAAGCCAAATTCGACTTGTTAAACTTAGCACTGCAGAGTATTTAGTCCTTGTACGTACGCCCTCTTCTGTGAGCTTTCTGTGATGCAGGAGACCCGAAACGCCCTCTCCTGTGCTGGAAGTGCGGCCATCTGCACTGAGGGAGTGGGCTCCGCCCCGGTCCCTAGGCACCCTGCTCTCGGTGTAACGGCATCTCATTGGTTTTCTTCCCGAGTCAATCACAAGGGAAGTGCACGCTCTTGGGAGACACAGTGCATTACTTTAAAAATGAATGACAGCCGTACCATAAGAATATTCTCGAATGTTTTTAGGAGAGAATTCAGAGCCTGAAGCAGAGCATAGAATTCATGGCAGACTTGCAGAAGAGCCGGAAGCAGAAGGACAGAGCAGACACCTCGCAGAGCGGGGAGGACAGCGGCTGCTGGCCCGCAGAGAGGGAGGACGCGGGCGAGACGGACGCCCAGGCCTTCAGGAGCCCCAGCAAGGAGAACAAGAAGTAAGGCAGCTGCAGCGCTGCGGCCGGGCTGTCTGTCTCAGACTCGTGAGGGGGAGCAGTGACCGGTGCCTGCCTTGGGCGGCCCCTTGGGGCATCTGCAGGTGCAGTGCAGAGACGGTCTCCGGGGACTCAGGAAACAGGTCTGGAACCGGTCAGTTATCTTCAGGGAGTCGTAGTCAGTTCATTTAAAAGGAACACTTTGTTTAGGGGAACCGTGTGCTTATTACCGCATTCTGTAAAGAGACCCCTAGCCCTGGCCCTAACCCTCACCGGAGACAGTAGGGACGCCTCGCTGAGACGGGGGCGCATCTCCCTCTAGATGCAGGCAGGTGGGAGTCCCCTCCCTGCCGACTCAGGAGAGGGTTCCAGTCAGCAGTCTGGGACCTCTGCTACCAACAGTGCAAAGAACTGAACCTTATGACAAGTTTCTGTCTCTAAGGTTTATACGTTGTAAATGTGTGTTTATTTTTAATTTGAAAAATCAAACTTAAAATTCTCTGCCTTCAAATTACATTCGTGGCGGAATTCATTTTCGGGGGTGTGCTGAGAAACAGGTTCAGGGCAAACGGCTCTGGGCCTGAAGGCGGGGGGCAGCTGACAGACCAGGGTCGCCTTTCCCTGGGGCGCCGGCCCTCCCCGGGGATCCGACTGGGCCAGCGCATCCCACTGCTGTTGCGTTTGCGGTGGGAGCTCTTTTTAGCGTCTCCAGCTTGCCTTGCGCTCCGCGTCCGTGTGTGCTTTCAGGAAAGACAGAGACGTGCTCGAAGACAGAGCGAGGAGCCAGAATCCGGAAAGGGAGCAGGAGCAGCTCGACCGCATCGTGAGGGAGTCCGGAGGGAAGCTGACCCGGAGGCTGGCGAACAGTCAGGTGACGGCGCGTCTCCTTCCTTCTTGGGGGCCCTGAGTCGGGCTGTGCGGGGACCCGCGCCTGCCTCGGAGCTCCCCGCACGGCACTCGGGGCAGAAAAGTTAGCGCGCGTTCCAGAGATCCAGGGTCAGTCTTACCCTTTAGTACTAGGGGGTTTTTAGTGAAGTTAATGTGTTCTAAAATTGGAAAATGAACACATACTCTAAGCTTACAAGAAAACACTTGTACTCTGGTCTTTTGGAATGATGTTGTTTGACACTGGTTTTAAAACCAGGTGGGTTAGTGCGTGACGTTAGGCAGGCTGCCCCCTCCTGGTCTTCAGTGTCCTCTCCAAGCTGTGCAGGCAGAACAAGGGGGCCTTCAGGACCCACAGGGCTCCTCCAGATCCCGAGGTCTTCCCAGCCATCGGCTGTGCCCATCGGCACCGTGCGCCTGCAGACAGGTGTGGAGGCCGTTCCGAGTGCAGTAAGACAGCCCCCGTAGTGAGTGTGACTGTAGCAAGGCTTTCTCGTGCCAGCCGCACAGGCACGTGCGCGCGCGCACACACACACACGTGACACGTACAGAACCGTTGACGCCATGCGAATGCTTCGGGTCGTTGCAGTGCGAATTTGAAAGGAGGAAACCGGACGGAACGACGACGCTGGGCCTCCTGCACCCAGTGGACCCTGTGGTCGGAGGTGGGTGCACGGAAGGCGACCGCGAGGGAACTGGCGCCTGCAGAGAGCGGTGGCGGGTGGGGGGGCGTGGGGGGACTGGGCGGGGTGGGGGGACTCCGGCTGTCTCGTGGTCTGCAAAGAACTCGGTCCAGCGGCGCAAGTCTCGTGTTGGTAGCCGCCCGACTTCCCCTCGCCCTGAAGGCGCGCTCGGTGGGTCAGGTTCTCTGGGAGCGCAGAGTCCTGGACCCAGAGGCCACACCCGCCATTACCAGTGCCCGGCGGCGAGGCGGTGGTCTCTGGCCCGGTTCTAAGGGCCTGTGGTCTCTGCCCTCGGCCACTTCCACGGGCATCTCAGAGCCCCCGACTGTGACTCCAGCTGCACGGCCACCTCGGGGACCCGCTGAGTGTGCGCACCGTGCGGCTGCCTTTGCAGTGACCGGAGGACGCAGACTCACTCACAGCGCTGTCTTTCCCTGGGGGCGGCAGGAGGCTCGTGAAGGCCGAGGGTCACCGCCTTGTGACTTCAGTTGTGTCGCCGTCTTCCCGGATGGTGTTCGATTGGAAGTGGCACGGGAAGGGCCGTCGGCACTGGTCTGGGGGGCGATAGTCCTGTGCTGTCCTGAGCAGACGTGCACGTGCTGATGGGCTTTATGAGCCTCTTTTGTGTGCCGTCATGAGAGAGACGAGGACACCACAGTGAGTGACGGCAGAAGTCCCGCGCTCAGGAAATGGTCTCCAGTATTTATTGTTCGCTATGGGCAAGGTGCTATCTTGGGGCCTGGGCGTGGGGCTAGGGGTACAGGAGGGGACAGATGGCAAGACCCGTCCCTTCCGCTCCCCTCTGTGGGACGGGGAGAGGATGGCACCAGCAGGTTCCTCTCGGGTCAGGCCACAAAGGGACGGAGCAGCTGTGGCTTCCTGGTGTCTCAGAGTCCAAAAAGGCTTCCTTAGCCAGGTGATGGTTAGCTTGACCCCAAAAAGGTAGGCACAGGAGGGGAAATCCAGGTGAGAGAACCTGGGGGCAGGGAAGAGCCCGGTGCGTTTGGAGACGGAGAGGGCCCCCGCCCTTGAGGCGCTCCCGAGGGGCCTTTCCCTCGGAGGGAGCGGTGCTGCGGCTGCGCTTGCACAGCAGAACTCCGTGCCTGCGTGTGAACCTCTCACGGGGGGTGGGGGGGTCTTGGCGTTGCTCTTTTTAGTGAAACTTGGTGCTGGTGAAACTTGGGTACCAGGAGAGGCAGGTGACCTGGTCAAGGTGACACTGTGAGACCACCTCTTCGTCCTTTGTAACCGGGCTCTGGGCCTCTAGAGACCAGCAGACTGGCGAAGCTGGCATGGCTCCCCCAGGCCCACTCCTGGTTTAAGGTGGAAGATGCCCATTCGTGTCTCTCTCATCATCCTGGCGGGGGCCACTGCCCATCAGGGCACCAGCTCGGGGCCGCTTCCTGAGAGAGGGGAGGAGCTGCTGCGGACGCCTGTCAGAGCCGAGGTGGCAGGGTGCCCACGGCGCGGGGGCCGGGGCTCTAATCCAGGGGGGCGCACCCATGTCCGTGGGCGCGGCCAGAGATCACGTCTCCTCCTGGCGCCATCCTGCTCATTTCAGAGCCCTCGTGTCGTCCCCGGCGTTTGTTCCTGGTGTGTGGGGGTCACGTTGTCTTTGATCTTTAATGGGAGAGAAACACCAGTTTGTTGTCCCACTTACTGATGTACTCATTGGCTGAGTCTTACATGGGCCCTGACCCGGGATCGAACCTGCAACCTTGGTGTATCGGGCTCCTTGGCCGGAGTCCGGAGGTCGCATCTTCAGAGGCTGCTCCTCACTGTACGTGTTCCTCCGCGTGTATTACGAGTGCTTGTCCTTAATCAGGCTGTTTTCCCTCACTCGGCCTTTCCCTAGCCTTTCCTTCTGGTTCACGACCATCGTAACAGGCGAAGGTCCCACTTCTCAATCTTGGTTTCAGGTGAGATGCAGTGTGATTGTAAAGAATTCCGGGAGGCAGTGGTTTTTGATGACGATGACCAGGTTTGGGTCCTGGCCCCCTGCCTGCCTTTTGAAGCTCAGGTGTCCTTACCTTAAGAGTGGGGACAGCGAGGGCTCCCCCAGCTCGTCCGTCACGTAGGGGTCGTGACACATGCGGGCCAGCACGGCAGAGGGCCGCTCAGCGAGCCTCCCCATGGTGCCCGACTCACCGCGCCACCTTGTGTTCCAGAACCCGGCTACTGCCCCGTGCGGCTGGGCATGACCACCGGCCGCCTGCAGTCCGGAGTGAACACTCTGCAGGGCTTCAAGGAGGACAAAAGGAACCGAGTGACCCCAGGTGAGGCGCCCCTCGTGGCCGTTACCACTTATTGTTTCCTTCAAGCTCTCGCCGATATCTTTGCCACTTGACTTATTTAGCTATTTTACTAAACTCAGAAGAAATTGAAAAATGGCATATTAACGTTCAAAACCAGTTTCGCTCTATTCCCTCTCCCCTTTGCGGGGGAAAAGTCACTGGAGTAGCGATGCCACGCGCATCCGTCGGGGGGATGCCTGCCTTCGATTCGCACACCCGTCGACGCAGCAGGAAGGCTGGGAGGGAGCAGCTCCTCCTGCAGCGCAGCGTGGACTGACGTGTTGCCGTAAAGTGTTCAACCTTTGCCAACAGTGTTGTACTTGAACTACGGGCCCTACGGTTCTTACGCGCCTCACTACGATTCCACGTTTGCCAACATCAGCAAGGACGATTCTGATCTAATCTATTCGACCTACGGGGAAGACGACTCTGACATCCCCAGCGATTTCAGGTGAGTCACCCGCCCCTCAGCATTCTGAGTGCCACGTTTTTCTACGGCACTGATCTACACGTGTGCCCGAAGGGCGCGGTCCAGGCTGGCAGTGTGACTTGCAGAGGCTGAGTGTGGGTGGAAGTCTGGGTGGGTGGGGAGGGTCCCCTGAGGGGGGAAGCCGGGGCAGGGCACGGAGCCCCAGCACTGTGCCCTCACTCCCGTCGGCCCGGCCTCCCTGTCCTGTGGCACTGTCCCGTTCTCCCCTGGGGAGTCTGTGCCTGGTGGGTGAGAGTATGGCTGCAGAGGCCGACCTGGGCGGACAGCTGGACGTCACACCCTGGAAATCGAGGGCATCTGTGGAAACGGCGGTGGCTTTCCCAACGCTCTCTTTCAGCATCCACGAGTTTCTGGCCACATGCCAAGATTACCCATACGTCATGGCAGATGGTTTACTGGATGTTTTGACTAAAGGAGGCCATTCCAGAGCCCTGCAAGAGTTGGAGACGGTAAGAGTGCTTCTGAAGAAACAGGGTGATTTATCAGCAGCACTCAAGCATTAGTCATGCGCTGTTGGGAAACCTCGGGATTAACCAGTGTGACAGCTGACCTCCAGTCCCCCAGGAAGATGGCCCGGGCCGGGCAGAGACCGTGGGCGGAGGACAGTGAACGGAAACGGGTAGTACGGGCACCAGGACCTGAGGGCCAGGGACTGCCGTCACCCCCTGGGCCCGGGCCCGAGGACGCAGAAGTGGGGTTTGCTTCCTCCTCACTGTCTTTCAGTGACACTTGGGAGCCAGCCCCAGTGCAGTGGACAGAGTTCGTGACCCGGGGTGAGCGAGAGGCTGGGCTCCAAGACCAGGACAAGACGCTCCTTCTGCCGCAGAGGGGAGCTGGTCTCCAGCCTGTCCCTGTCCCCACAGAGGACCCTGTATCTGCAGGGGGTCGTAACTTCCTGGTGGCTGTGGCTAGAGTGGCCTCGTCCTCTGCCCTCGCTGCACCTGCCACCAGAGCAGAGACAGCCCCATGGGCCCCTGGGCACAGCGGCCACGTTCCCACCAGGCCCGAAAACGTTTGGCTGCACCCTCCCCATCAGTCACTCCGAGGGAGTGAAGGGGCGTGAGCTCAAGTTGAACGGCCTTCGTTCGGCTGATGTGGCCACGTGCTTCCAGTCACAGTTTCTCCTCTCTTCGACCCAATAGTGATTCTCAGAATTCGTCCTAGGAAAGAAGAGAAGTTACCTATAAGGATATAAAAATCGAGAATTGGTTACATGAGTCACAACACCCCCTTTCCAAATGAGAGGTCGTTGTTACTGGCTTGTGAGCACGCCACCGGCGTCTGTTCCCATGTCTGCCTGGCGCTCGGGGCCAGGGTGGGGCGGGGCCGGTCAGGGGCAGCAGCCCTCCGTCAGCGGGGACGGCCCGGAGCCCCACACTGCCCTCGTCAGAGCGACCTGCCGCTGAGCGCGGACCGCGCTTCTGCAGGCACTTAAGCTGCGGGCCTGCGGCTTCCGAATCGGGCACAGAGCTGTCCGTCGTGAGGCCGTCAGCAGGAGGCACTCCTGACTCGTCCTCTCGGCTGCCAGTCGTTGTGTCCAATTCACTCTCGGCTGCAAGCTGACGTTCCCGTAATCCATGCTCTTACTCCTTTTCTCTTGCTTTGAGACTGCCTGTTTTTCTGTTTCCTTGATATTTGCCTTTTTTTGCACCTTCTGACACAAAGTTGTTTTTCTTTACCCTCAAAGGCGTCACCTGAAGATGACGGCCAGATCAGGACACCTGACACAGCGAAGGAGACAGAGGTGATTGTGTTCTTCCTGAAAGACGTTTAAATGGAGAGTAAGCTAAGAGTCCGAAGCAGTAGAGCTCTGTGTGGAGAGGAGAACACCGAGGACCCAGTGGGACAAGGGGCCGTCTCCCCACCGAGGGCGCAGTGGCGGCCGGCACAGAAGTCGGGCCCGCGGGCGGGGGTGCAGGATGGGGAGCCAGCACTGGGAGGCTGAGGATCCCCTCCCGAGCTGTGCCAGTGACCTGGGTCTGGACGGACAGATGGACCTTCTCGCATGGGCAAAGCTAGACAGTGGATGGCCACAGGACCTGGGTGGAGGCCCAAGTGCCAGTCTCCTGTGCACAGGGCGCCGTGGTGTCAGAGGGCTGGAGGGAGGGGACCACTGAGGAGCAGTGGAGCTTGTCTAAGCAAAAACAACCTAGCAGAAGGGACAGGAAGGAGGAGACTGAGGCTGCGCAGTAGAGAGGACGGCACGGAACTGGGTGCAGCGGGCCTGGTGCGGAGCAGAGCAGTGGTGACGGCTCGTGTCCGCAGTGCCGAGGGCGCACCCCTGGCTTCCGGTGTGGGAGGGCACTGTCCCAGGAACACAGGGGCCGGGGCCAGGGCAGAGCCTCGGGGAGGACCCGTAGTTACGGTAGGAGCAGAAGACTGGTGTGTCACTTGTAAGCTTAGGGCTATCAGTAACCTGGTGGGGATAGAAGGGAGACACTTCAGGGAGTTAAGCTAGTGGGAAAACGGGGACAGGGAGGGTCTGGGACCTAAGGAAGCCCTTTAGCTGAGGGGACAGGACACCTGAAGACATGTAAGCTGGTGGAGACTGGTTCGGGTGTAGACAGTGGCTACAAAACCATGTCGTTCCCAGAAGGTCGTGTGCTCGGTGAGGGGCAAGCGTGAGAGAGAAGGTCAGAGGGAAAGGGAGCTGGGGACAAAGTAAAAGAGCCGGAAGGGGTGGGGGGTCCTGATAGCGCCGCACCGCTGCACGCCCGCAGCCCAAGTGCCGGCGGAGAGACGGAGCACAATTCTGGCGTCCGGCAGGCACCGCTGGCGTTGACTCCTGATCGTCTGGGTCGATCGTTCCTAAAACGCAGCGCCGAAGTTACAGAAGCCATCTTATGGTTCCAGAATTAGAACTCCACCCTGTCTTGGGTTTTGCTTCTCCCACACAACACTGACGGCCCATCCCTGGGGCAGGGGGGAAACCCGGGGAGGGTCTTCACGTACAGGGTCTCCTACAGGAGTGCCGGGGGCCAGACAGGCGGACGTGCACTGTGGGCCTGGAGACTGGAGGCCTGGCCGCAGTGATGGCCATCCCGGGCTGCTGTCACTTTACATGCAGAGTGGCTGGCGTCTGAAGGCAGCGGTGCAGCCTGTGTGAGACTCGCCATCACCTCACCGAGCACGGTGGAGTCATGGGCGCTTTCTTGCCAGGCTTTGGGAATGGCATTTTTCAGGTGTTTGGACAGACGTCTTTACAGGCAGTAGGTTTTGACTGCAGAGGAAGTGGGTGGCATAACAGGGCATCGGAACACGAGCCCTCTCGCCGAGCTCTTGGCCAGCACCATCGGGCTCAGGGCTGCAGCCACCCGTGCTCCTTTCTTCGAAGCAGGCCGCGGAGGTGGAGCCGGTGGGGCGGCTGGACGCCGGCAGCCAGGACAGGCTCGCGGCGCTGGAAGCGGTGGCCAGCTTCGGCGCTCCCACTGAAGTGTTTGACTCTGAAGGTGAGCGTCTCCGGAGGGCTTGAGAGGAGTGCTACCAAGCGTGGCAGTGGGGGCCCACTGGCCAGGCTTCAGGGACGGCAGGGCACGTCTGTGGAGGCGGTCTCGTTGGCGGGGAGGAGACTGACCGGTGCACCCTGAAGCCTGTGAGCCCGGGCCGCCGCGTGCTGCTGCAGACAGAGTGGCAGGTGTGCTCGCTTCAGTGTGCCCTTGTCTCGCCCAGAAGCCGAGGTGTTCCAGAGGAAGCTGGACGAGACCACCAGGCTGCTCCGGGAGCTCCAGGAAGCCCAGAACGAGCGCCTGAGCACCAGACCGCCCCCCAACACCATCTGCCTCCTGGGCCCCTCCTACAGGGAGATGCATCTCGGTAGGCCGCCCCCCGGGGGAGGGGCACCACATGGAGAGTGGACACTGCAGCCTCGGCTTCCTTACCGTTGGTCCCTGAAGAAGCTGCATTTCAGCACCTAGAACTGTCTTCATTTTCATCTTTCTTCTTCCAGCCGAGCAGGTGACGAACAACCTTAAAGAGCTCGCACAGCAAGTGACGCCAGGTGACGTCGTCAGCACATACGGGGTTCGGAAGGCCATGGGCATCTCAGTCCCTTGCCCCATCATGGGAGACAGCCTGGTGGACCTGACAGAAGGTGCGTGCCCAGCCATGTCGGGAACGGCAGCCTTCTCGCCCATGTGGCCTGTGACCGGTCCCACCCCTCTGTGGCAGTCGGGCGCAGACGGCTCACAGTTCCCATCGTGTGTTGTCCACACAGCCACAGAAAGAGCCAGTGAGCTCCTAAAAACGCACGCCGTCCTCACCTGCCCCAGCGAGGGAGGGCCGCCAGCGCTGCCCCACCCTTCCCGGCCCTGTGTTCCGGAAGGACAGGGCGCTGAAGGAGGGTCTTTCTGTTTCAGATCTCGAAGGAGCTAAAAAGCCTGCTGTTGCCGAGTGCGGGCCCGACGGGAGTGGAAGCTAACTGGTATTTGATTATATATTATGTACATACTTTTTCCTCCTTACCTTGGAAGTGCTTTTCACAAGATACTGAATATTTGTAAATTGTGTTTTTAATTAAACTTTGGGACAACTAACTTGAACGTTCCAGAGACTGGACTTCTGTTGGGTAACCAGGCTGCACCTGGGACTATAAACTGGATGAGGCAGAGCAGCTCAGTTCCCCTTTGACCTTTCCTGATAGGGCGGGAGAGCGCCCAGAAGTAGAGCAGAAAGTCCCTGAGGTTTCTGCGTCCACGAGGTCCCCATTAAAGAAGCCGATCACTCCCGACTTCCCAGATTGGGTCTGATGAGCTCCTCAAACAGAGGCCCTTGTGAGGAGGACTGCGGCTTTTCTTGTGGCCACCCACAGCATCAGAGCGGGCGCAGCGGTCTCAGGGCTGGCAGTGCCCCTACTCCCGCCCTGGCCCCGAGATGTCGGGGGCAGTATCGGCCCTTGAACTTGAGGTCTGCTTTCGCTGGGCTAAGATCCTAAAGGCCAAGAGAGCACTTCAAGTCAAGACATTCAGGTTTTCCTTGCTGGTGATTTAATACATGAAAAGCTAAACCAAGTAGAAACACAGGTCCTTTATAAAAATGAAACAATGTTTTGAAACACTACAGATCTATAAATACTTAGTATACAGAATAACCCTCGTTATTTGCATGCACCTGCTCAAAGCCCATTTCTGCACATTCACCTGTTACATGCACGGTCTGCAGTGGTTAGGTTCTCCTTTCTCAGTTAGGAAGTTTTCTTAAATAAACCCAGGAACTTCCGGGGGCTTTTTCACTGGAGTCAGTGAGGCCACCTTTGTGGAAACTTCTCAGCAAGTCCTTGACCCATAGAAAAAAGGCCAGTGCTGGAAAAAGATGCTTGTCCTCCACAGAGCGAAATGGCACACGGAGAAATGACTCAGTAATCAGGAAGCGTTCATACAGAGTAACTGCAGGTAACTTTTACGGTCAGTTATATGCTTCGATTTGAAAATCGAAAACTTAAAATCTTATTTGAGCACAGTGCTTTAATTGGAAATAAAGATACATTAATGGCCACCAATTGTGTTTTAAACTCCCGATCGGGACTTCTGTTGCTGAAAGGAAAAGTAACGGATATTGCAAGAGCAGGAGCAGGCCTAGCACCCCGGAGCCTTCCCGGGAGCACCCACGGGCAGCCCTGCTCCCCGCTGGCTTTTGGGGGTCCAGGCAGCAGCACAGCGCTCACCTGAAGCCAGCCCCCTACACAGTGTAAGTGGGGCTGGCTTTCCTGGACCAGCACTTCGGCCATGAAACCCCTGCACACAGCAAGTCCTCGCCGTTACTCGTACCATTTCCGTACGGGCCCCACCTCGGTGCAACCACTCGCCCACCCACTCCTCTGCAGCAGGACACACCCCACAGCAAGTCACGGCCCAGGCTCCACACAGTGCACTCAGCCCCCAGGCGGCCCTTGACACCGAGCCACCCTGCCTGTGACCTTGTGTCATCTCCTGAAGCCACCTCTGTGTAATTCCAGGGGGTGCGTGGGTGACTTCGGGCTGAGGGCCCGGCCGCGCAGTGACAGTTACCTGTGTGAGGGCACGTGGGCAGCTCCGCTCATGAGGTCGGGGTCCGTTCAGGAAAAGGAGCAGGCAGGTTGGTTGGTTCTCACCTTAGAACCTAGTCTGACTGCAATGGACTAAGCGTTGAAGCTCACAAACCTGGCTTTTT